>CAKALU010067309.1:0-11461 GCA_916700995.1 Hozukius guyotensis
TTTTTTATTTTAACATTTTCACATTTTTAATAATGTTTTATTTTTAATCTTTAAGTTTAATGTTGTGTTGTTGGCACAACTGACAGCCGTAACCATCATGAAATAACTGCAGTTCCTGTCTTTTGTGCCAGAGAGCAGCAAAACGCGTTTTGAAGTTATTTTTTATTTCATTTTTTTTTTTAATATTTTTTCCATTTTCCATTTTTATTTTTTATTTTTTATTTATTATTTTTTATTTTTTATTTTTTTATTTTTTATTTTTTATTTTTTATTTTTTATTTTTTATTTTTTATTTTTTATTTTTCATTTTTTATTTATTTTTCATATTTATTTTTTATTTTTTATTTTAACATTTTCACATTTTTAATAATGTTTTATTTTTAATCTTTAAGTTTAATGTTGTGTTGTTGGCACAACTGACAGCTAAGTAACCATCATGAAATAACTGCAGTTCCTGTCTTTTGTGCCAGAGAGCACCAAAACGCGTTTTTAAATTCCAGTTGAAGTTATTTTTTATTTCATTTTTTTTAAAATATTTTTTCCATTTTCCATTTTTATTTTTTATTTTTTATTTTTTATTTTTTATTTATTTTTCATATTTATTTTTTATTTTTTATTTTAACATTTTCACATTTTTAATAATGTTTTATTTTTAATCTTTAAGTTTAATGTTGTGTTGTTGGCACAACTGACAGCCGTACCCATCATGAAATAACTGCAGTTCCTGTCTTTTGTGCCAGAGAGCAGCAAAACGCGTTTTTAAATTCAAGTTGAAGTTCTTTTTTTATTTCATTTTTTTTTAAAATATTTTTTCCATTTTCCATTTTTATTTTTTTATTTTTTATTTTTTATTTTTTATTTTTTATTTTTTATTTATTTTTCATATTTTATTTTTTATTTTAACATTTTCACATTTTTAATAATGTTTTATTTTTAATCTTTAAGTTTAATGTTGTGTTGTTGGCACAACTGACAGCCGTACCCATCATGAAATAACTGCAGTTCCTGTCTTTTGTGCCAGAGAGCAGCAAAACGCGTTTTTAAATTCAAGTTGAAGTTATTTTTTAATTCATTTTTTTTTTTGTCAACACAGAAACAATAGTGTATTGAGTCAGAAACAGTAAACCCAAAAGCAGTAGTGTGTCCAAAATCCTTTTACTGAGCAAGCAAAGCAAGAAGGGGTCACAAAACCAGGCAGAACAACAAAACTGAGAGGGGCATCTTCAAACCAGTAAACAGGCAAGGTAAGAAAATAACTGGGGGAACCGCTGGAATATGAGACATGAGCTCTAAATGTGACAGAGGGGAAGTGAATCTGGGCCGGTATATGAATGAGTGGCTGATGAGGTAAATGAGGCTCAGGTGTGGACATGGGCGGGGAGGCTCAGGTGAGGGGAATGAGGTGATTGCACGGCAGATGAGGGTACAGTATCTGTGGAGTCAGGCAGGTGAAATACAGGGCAAAAGCAGGAAATATAGTATAGTAACTATCTAGATGCGCAAATAGACAAAATAGTCTCAATAAAAACTGACATTTTAAATGATATAAAGTCATTTTAGTGATTGTCTGACTCTGTTTTAGACATCTTTGAACACATTGATCTATAATGATCCTGTTTCATTGTTGAAAGTTAAAGGGACTGTTTGCAAGATTCAGAAATTGGTTGTAACAGCGACACCTGTGGCCGTTAACTCAACGAAAGTCAGTGTCCTGTTGCTCGCACTCGCCCGTGTGCACGGGCTGTATACCTGAATGTGAGCGAGCATCTGTCAAAACAGTGAGGCGACACACATTAGCTAAAACCACAATATCACTCTATATTTCTCCTGCTTGGCAGGAATGTTAGCTGACCAGACAAAGGTCTCTCCATGAATCAATGCTGATCCTAGTGTTGGCTTTTCCTGCCTCAGCCTCCCGACCGCGGTAGGAAGGAACAGGGGAGACACCAGAGTTTTGGTCGGAGACGATAACGTTTCTCGCTGCGGAGCCCCGTCACTTCACAAGACACAGGAAACCTCTGTTGGTCTGGAGGAGCTGCAGCATTTATTTTTGCACAAACGTCCACTGTACATTCACTAGATATTCTCAGAGCTAAACTAACTCTTCTGCAGTGTGTAGTGTGCGCGCATGCATATGAGTGGAGCAAAATATCGAGAACGAGCGCGGTGTGTGAGTGAAGGCAGGCAGGCAGAGGAGCAGAGAACCGCAGAGACCCAAGCTACGTCTCCCCTGCGTCCTCCGACCGTGGCCAACACTGTTTTGCAATACGGGCTTCACTAGATAGAACTTTGCGGTTTTGGTGCTTCCGTGTAGTTTGTGTTGGAGTCTGAGTCTGAACAGCGTAGCCACACGTGAACGCGCGTGGGACACCGACCCGCAATGATTTATACGTGTAAGAAGTTACAAACAGTCCCTTTAATGAATTCATAAATAAATAATGGAATTTAAAAATCTATTTGAAAATGCAGTTTAAATAACTGGATTCACAAGTTGAATTAAGAATACAGGTTTTAATCAGGCATTTTTAAAGGTCAACTTCTGTCCCTGCTGCTTCATAGTCTGCTACCACTCCTGTTAATTATTGTTTGGTACTAAAAGAAGCTGTTAAATGTAAATCTCACTGTGTGCAGTGAGGGGTGACAACATGCCCCGGTCTCCCCTACTGTTGTGTGTGTCAGCCCTCCTCTTCCTCCTCCTCTCTCTGTGCTCACTGCGTGCTCGCGCTGCTCTAAACCAACAGGTATGAGCGATGACGTCAGCAAGGTGACACCCACCTCCACCACCACCTCCACCTCTCTTCCTCTGAGCCTCCGGTGTGGTGGTGCAACAACCAACGCGGCTCCAGGTTTGTGGAGATTTTTTCCTGGAAGAAACTTTTTTACCAGAAACACTCTCATTTATTTCTGTGTGACCTCGTGTCATTTATCACGAGACGACTATGAAGATTTCCTCCTCGCATGCTGGACTTTAAACTTTTTATTTTATCAGTGCGTGAAGCCCCGGAGGACTCAAAAGGTAAGACTTCAACAATAACTTTATGTGAAAGCTCAAATGTGTTTTTGTGAAGACTTGAACTGAACTGAGTCACACGCTGACGTTACTTTCACATTGAATCGCTGCACTTCAGTTTCAGCTTTATAAATAGCCTCAGATACTCGATAGTTGAGCTGTTTTCTACTGGATGATGAAGAGTTTCCATTGTGGGAACATGTTGCAAACTGTTTGTGGTTCATGGAAAAAATAAAAACAGCCTTTCATTGTTGTATTTGAGCAGTTAAAGGTCATGAATAGAGGCAATTTATAATGTTTTATAGGTTTAATTCAAGGTTTTCTGCATGCAAAAACACATTTTTGTCTTTGTTTTGTCTTAAATGGGTTAAAGTGATGTGAAGGGTGACTCATATTTGACTTGTGAGAGAGGTGGAAAGGTTTTATGGAGAGACTGAACGTTTCATTCATGGACATGTCTGAGTGAGTTCAGTGTCAGCGTGGCTCCAAGGTCGACGTGTCCCGCCCTGTGGGGAGCTACTGTAAACATCCAGCAGCTGGGAGCTGCAACACACCGGCCAAAAAACATCCAGAAACACACAAGTCAAAGCAACAAGGAGACACTTAATATGTCAAACTGGGTAGATTAGATCAACTTTTTCTGACCTGTTTTAACGTGAAGAGAGCTGGAGAATGAAGCCTTTAACAACTTTTAAAAAAAACAAAAGTCACTGTCAGCTGTTAGGCTACAAGTCATCGACTTTCTTTAGCTTTTATTAATGAATATGTGACAATAAAATGGTTCTCAACCCACCAAAGAGGTCACAGGATAAATCGGTGGGGTTACTTTTCTGACTTCATTTCATTTTTCATTTCAAAATGTATTTCGAACATGTAGAATACAAAAAAAATATATAAAAAAAATAAAGAAAAATAGAATGATCATACCAACAAGTGGACAGTCAGAAACAAGTAGTATTTACATACAATGAAAATCATAAGAAAAAGAAATGTCAAACACTTGATGCCTTGATTTACATATTCGTAAAGGAGTGAGAGGAAGTACAAACTTATTTAATCCCACCCCTTCTCCATAAGTCATTCATTATTACTTAACCAGCTTCCTTATTGAGCAATACATATACTCTAATTAAATTTTCCTAAATTCGTATAACTATAATTATTACCTTTTATCTCTGTCATACAGAAATATAAATTAATTACTGATATAATTATCCTTATCAAAATATAAATTTGTTATCAAATCAGAATACCAATTCATTACTTACATATTTAACTTAATCATATTGACTAGTTGTTAATTGTTGTAATTCTCTGTAATAATTCCCTTTTTTATTGACAGTATTTGAAAGCAACAAAAACAATTTAAGAAGGGTAAATAGACATATTCAGACATAATAAATAAATGTTGCTTTGTTTTTTGGCTGCAGTTCATGATTATTTTCAATATCAGTCAATCTAATAATTAATTATAATTTTTTTTAATATTTAACATTTTATATATCCTAGTCGTAACTATTTTATTCCAATTTTTTTTCATTTTATTCTTATCTTTTTCTGTCTGCATTAAAGAGTTTACTGCTGAAGTAACTCGTTCCCTCGAGTTAGTAACTCGATTTAAAAGTACTTAATTTAAGAGTAATTTTTCCTTGTCAGATTGTTTAATTTGAATAATATTAGAGGCCTAAAGAGGTAAAAACTATACATTATTTCACATATTAATCTATTATGTGTATTATGTTCGTGGCTCTGTGAGGTGCTAACATGTCATCTCGTGACCCTTTGACTCTTCTGTAAATGCACCCCTGTTTTTTTTCTGCTTTAATTCACAGACAATTTCCAACATCTATCGGACAACAAGGGGGGAAAGTGCCAGCCCTCTGTCCATGATGTCCTCCAGAGGTAAACATGACTTGTGCCGGATGTGTGGCGGAGCTCTTCAGGGAAACCACAGACGGTGGCTGTTTGGGGGCCAAAATAAGAAGACAGGACAGCCTCAGACTCCGACAGGGTCTCTGAGAGGAGGAAGCCTGTCTCGGTCCTCGCAGAGCAGCCCCTGGGGTGAGTCTGAAGCATAAGGAAATAAAGAAAAGTCTTTAGTCACAGTCTGAAGTTAACTTTCTTTTACTCTTCACAGGCAGCACATTATCTCTGGGTTCCTCCGGCTCTCTCTCCAAGTCCCAGTTATCCCTGAGCTCCCCGTCCATGGATCTGCTCTCGGTGTTGACTCACATACTGGGGCAGTCTGTACAAAGAGGCAGCGGGCTGGAGGAGTTTGTGTGCGGCAAATGCGTGTGCGTCCTCGAGCGGGTGTTCAAGTTTGATTCGGTGATAGCCAGGGTGAGGGTGCTTTCGTCCGAGAGGCTTCAGAAGCTGACGCAGGAGCGGGATAAGATCAGACACTTTGTGCGCCAAAACTACCACCAGAGACACCCGTGGGACCTCCAGAGCAGAGGCAGCACCAGCGAGGAGGATGGCGAGGCGGAGAAGGAGGGCTACAGGGAGATGCTCAAAGAGAATATGGCACTCTCGGAGTACGAGTGCTGGTCCGAGAAGTGGGACACGTGCTCGTATTCTGTAAGAACTGGTAAAAGATGCAGAAAGGGCAAAGGGTGTGCAGGCTGTGATTCTTTACGGGTGTCCGACTCGGATTATGAGTCCGCTTGTGGAGTTCCTCGCCGTTTGCCTTTCCAGCCCTTCTCCCCGTTGGCGTTGTCGCGGGACAAATCCCAGAGCATGCCTCTCCACTGGCAGAGGACGCCATCCTTCAGCTCCAGCCTGTCTTCACTGGCGGCGTCCACTATCTCCTTACAAGCATCATCCCGCACTGAGTCCATCCAGTCTCTGGACTCTCTTGATGGCAACGACCCATTTGACTCGCCGGGTGTTCACTTTGTGCTGAAGGAGCTGAGACGTATCGAAGGGAAGGCGGTCAGTTCGCCATCAGGGAGTAGGATCCCGGTTCTGGGCAGGAAGAACTCAGGAACAGTTGGAGAGATGGCGTCGCCCTCAGTGAACAGGGTGTTGAACTTTGGGAGTGTGGAGAACGGAGGGGAGGAAATAGATGAAGTGGACGGGGATGCCCTGTCAGAGCTGAGGGACGAGTTCATGCCTCTTCATCGAGGGGTGAGTGTTTTCATTCCTGTTCTCCTCATCGGCTGCTATTCTGTCTTTTGGAGGTTGTAGAGGGCTCGGATTTAAAGCTAGTGAAGGTACTGACATCAAATGAAACTAAAAACCTAATGAATCCATTGATACCAACCGTCTCGTAATAGCTTGTCAGGAAGGAGGCTAAATAACACTCCAAAGTTACGCTAAATTTTGGCGAGGAAAAACTGGCATGGACATTTTCAAAGGGCTCCCTTGACCTCTGACCTCTAGATATGTGAATGAAAATGGGTTCTATGGGTACCCACGAGTCTCCCCCTCTACAGACATGCCCACTTTATAATAATCACATGCAGTTTGGGGGAGAAATCCTGCAGTTTTTTGCATGCAGTACAAATGTGTTATTTTCGCCTATTCTAAAATGGTGTATTTCTGGTGCGTACTTGCTTACAGTATCACAATATATCGATTAAAATATTTAGTCATGATCAATCGCATGATTGTCCATAGTTAATCACGATTAATCCCAAATTAATGACACATTTTTTATCTGTTCAAAATATACCTTAAAGGGAGATTTGTCAAGTATTTAATACTCTTATCAACATGGGAGTGGACAAATATGTTTGTTTTATACAAATGCATGTATATATTTATTATTGGTAATCAATTAACAACACAAAACAATGACAGATATTGTCCAGAAACCCTCACAGGTACTGCATTTAGCATAAAACATATATGCTCAAATCATAACATGGCAAACTGCAGCCCAACAGGCAACAACAGCTGTCAGTGTGTCAGTGTGCTGACTTGACTATGACTTGCCCCAAAACGGCATGTGATGATCATAAAGTGGGCATGTCTGTAAAGGGGAGACTTGTGGGTACCCATAGAACCCATTTTCATTCACATATCCTGAGGTCAAAGGTCAAAAGACCCCTTTGAAAATGGCCATTTTTCCTCGCCAAAATGTAGTGTAAGTTTGGAGCGTTATTTAGCCTCCTACGCAACAAGTTTGTTATCATCGCGTAAACTTTGACAGCCGTTATCGCAATATATTGAATCGTTACTCCTGTATCGTGATACGTATCGTATCGCCAGATTCTTGCCAACACACAGCCCTAATTCCTGTGTGAGATATACTAGATATACTATTAAAATGTACTTTATATGAACGGAAGAACTCTGACCAGATGCTGTGTGTGTGCGCTGTAAATATTGACACAGTGTGCTGCAATAGAGTGATCCGGGAGCAACGGAGTTCAGTCCAGCAGTCCAACAAGATTAGAACTACACATTTCACTTGTGTTTTTACTAAATAATATCACAACCTATGTTTACTTGTCATTTCAGAGCACTACTGGGAGGGTTCAGCACGCTGTCAGGCACCTGCGAGGCCAGCTGGACCAAGCTGTGTCCCACATCAGGACCCTGGAGGCCGAGCTGAAACATGGGAGGGGCAAACCAACTGAAGTCAACGGATCAGAGGACTGGGCCCCTGTAGGTATTCAGTTCGCTCTCTCGCACACTGTATTTGAGAAGATTATATATGTTGACAGAGTAGTTTGACAGTTTGGGAAGTGTGTTTATTCCCTTTCTTGCTTACCTTAGCATAAATACTGCAAACGGGGGGGGAACAGCTAGCCTCGCTCTGTCCAAAAGTAACAAAATGTCCCAACCAGCCCCTCTAAAGCTCACTAATTAAAGGTCTGTCTTTAAACATTAGTCAGGCGCCCATATGGGCATTGAAACCAGGCGGCAACCTCCGGGTCTAAAAAGTGATGCCAATGCGGAAGTGCCTTAACACACGTTCTTTCTAACAGCCAGCAGGGGGCGACTGAAGTCTGATTGTATAGAAGTCTAGGAGAAAATGACCCTACTTCTCGCTTGTAAATGATGGTCCCATTTAGAGTTAAATAGACAATAAAGCAGGGGATGCTTTAGGGCGTGGTTACCTTGTGATTGACAGGTCGCTACCACAGCGTTGTCCGGTCTGGGAGTTGTCCGTGTATTTGTCATACAACTTTAACCCTTTCACAGTGTGTTTTCACTTCATGAAAGTTAATTATAACCATTTTGGTTGTATAAAAATGTCTTATTCAGCGTTCGGTTGTACTTAGCTCCATCCTCTTGTGTCACTTCTGGTTGCAAATAATCAAGATGGCGACGGCCAAAATGCCGGTACTCAGGGCTTCAAAATGGCAGTCTACAAACCAACGGGTGGCGTCACGGTGATTTCGTCCACTTCTTATGTACAGTCTATTAGTGTGTTCCAATCCACGTACTTCCAGAAGTACACTTCAATGTAGTGCACTGTGTGCACTCTATACTCACTTGAGTAGTGCGTAAATTTCAACAGGGTAGTGTCGTCTCAAATCGAATACTCTGCGGCGCACTGACCGGAAATGACGATCGCAACATTTGACCGCGGCTCGCTACCCGCCAAAATATCTTATGAAAAAAAATAAAAGCAGAGTGGAAATTACGTTTCCAACGTCGTCGCCTACACCTACGATGTGTCCTCCTGTTGGCTGAAAATGCACCGGTATGTTTACGTATTGTATTGTTTTATTCTGTTATCTACGTATGTTTGAATAGTGGTCGTGGCTCCGCCCCTTCCGCTACGTAGCCAAGATGGCGACAGTTGAGTGTGAAAAGTGTCCAGCATTCCACACTCAACGATTTGACCGTTTTGAGTACAACATCCGGGTACTTTGAGTGCACTGCATTTTGCGGTACTTCCCAGTGTGAACGCACTTATGCACTCAAAGTAGTAAGTGTAAGTACAGAAGTACGCGGATTGGAACACACTCTATGATTTAAACAGGTTTTGCATGCTGTAATCATTCCTCCTGGTCATAGTGTCATATTTACACCATGTAGACGTACATATCACTTTTTTTTGGATTAAACAAACAAGCTATAACATGCTAAAGTGAGCTTTAGAGATGCTGATAAGCAGATTTTTATACTTTCGCCCTGTTTCCAGTCTTTATGCTAAGCTAAGCTAACCAGCTGCTAGTTGAAGCTTCATAATTGATGAAAAGTTATTCTCATTTAACTTGAAGCTAGAAAGCGAATAAGTGTGTTTCCCAAAATGTTGAACTGCTCCTAATAATGATAATAATAATATAAACATTACTAGTTTATAAATATATGAAATATTAATCTAAAAATAAAATAGATATAAGTGGAGATGATCCTAAGCCTCTGGACCCTTTTTTCTTTTACACAAGACAAAACAGGTTTATTACACAGTGCAGCTCCCGAGTCACATGACCAAACAGCTCCATAAAGCACTCTGTGAATGTTGACTGAGCACAAATACAGCGTTATGAAAGGAATGGAGGGCGGGGGGACTGTGGTTTTGTGTCCGTTGCAGGGTGTGACCGTGCTTCCTCCTTTACAGGTGCAGATAAAGACACACACACACAGAGCCTCTCTCTGGAATCCTCCCCGACCGGTGGAGTTTGCCCCGGGCTCAGTAGTCTTATGATAGACAATATCAATATAAAGCGCCTCTGCTTCTGTGTAGAGTCCACAAAGCACCTCATGTGAACACAATGCGCCTAATATTAGCAAGTATTAATGTGAAATATGTGGGTGTAGCAGCAGCTTTAAACATTAGAATCGTTCAGTACGATGTACGAACAAACCTTTTGACGGATTTGCCTGCTCAGCTGTGATTCACAGTACGATACTATCTCATTAAGCTTATTAAAAGACCGCGAAAGCCACAACCAACCGTAACCTGATAACTCTGTCATAAATTATAGCCTGCTGAGCTATTAACTTTATGTATAGTGCATAGTTTTGTACTGAACTGAACGTGACAGCTGAGACTAACAAAAGACTGACAAATTTACATATAATGATTGCGGTTGCTGATGGCACCATGAATTACGCATCACCTGAAACCGCTATCTGCCCCGTCTCAAGGTCTGATTCACAAAAGATATTGCAATAATGATATTACAGTTTTGCAAATGAGTGTTTCCCTTTTTTTGGCGTTGATTGCAAGTACAAATGCCGCCTTTGCACCAAGAACACAGAACAATGGCGGAGAGAAAAAGAGAAACTTTTCAGACTGCGAGAGCTACGACGAGGTGCAGAGACATTCTTTAAAACTTCAGGTGTGGAATTTAAACGTGAGAGAAACCGTATTTGGGATTTAATATGCCATGATCACTGGAACGTCTGGGCGTGACCCCCCCCTGCGCTTCAGTTACCATTAACTCTCTGAAAACACAAATAATTTCACTGTAACTGCTGCACTTTTGCGGCAAATGTAGCTCTGCATATTAGGCTACCTAATTTAAATACGTGCAAATAGCACAGGAGCACCAAGACGCTATTTGCTTGGCAGCACAGCAGTCCTTTTGTGAATTTGCCCCTGAACGTACCACTGAACTGAAGACAGTCTGAATCAGCGCTGAACATTACGCCGTATGAATGATGATACGTTCACTCACTGTTGTACCTACTGAAAATGATGCAACCGCTTAGTTTAGGAAGAAACTGGAACAAATTACATAGGCCCTGTTCCTGAGCGTTGCGTAGGGAAGCTTAAGTATCGTAGTAGCACCGATATATTTCAAATGAATCCAGTAGAGCTGCAACTATTAGTCTATAAGTCGATTGAAAGAAAATTCATGTGCAACAATTTTTATTATTGATTAATCGTTAGTGTTTTTTTAAGCAAAAATCTCAAACCTCTGATGGTTTCTCAAACACACACAACATTTTTTTTTTTTTTTTTTTTGGTCTTACGTTATAGCAAATGTAATATATTTGGGGTTTGGGCAAAACAAGACATTTGATGATACTGTGATAGGCATTTTTCACTGTTTTTCTGGTATTTTAAATGATTATTAGTTGCATCACCTAAACCCAGCACTTATATTCTGGACTAGGGCAGCAACTAACGATTATTTTTGTTGTTGATTAATCTGTTGATTATTTTCTCGATTAATCGATTAGTTGTTTGCTCTATAAAATGTCAGAAAATGATGAAAAATGTTGATTAGTGTTTCCCAAAGCCCAAGATGACGTCCTTAAATGTCTTGTTTTGTCCACAACTCAAAGATATTCAGTTAGCTGTCATAGAGGAGGAAAGAAACCAGAAAATGTTTATGTAATGTTCACATTTAAGAAGCTGGAATCAGAGAATTTTGACTTTTTTTTAATTTATTAATCTATTACTAATAAAGTTGGTGATTAATTTAATAGTTGACAACTAATCGATTAACTTTTTCAGCTCTAGTCTGGAGTATATTTTGCCCAGCCCTACTCCAGAGTCGTTTCATTAACACACTTTTAAAACCATCGTCATTTGTTCTC
>CAKALU010067309.1:11481-26769 GCA_916700995.1 Hozukius guyotensis
AAGAAAATTAATGTGCAACAATTTTTATTATCGATTAATGGTTAGTGTTTTTTTTAAGCAAAAATCTCAAACGTCTGATGGTTTCTCAAACCACGTGGTCTTATGTTATAGCAAATGTAATATATTTGGGGTTTGGGCTGATGTTGGGCAAAACAAGACATTTGATGATACTGTGATAGGCATTTTTCACTGTTTTCTTGTATTTTAAATGATTATTAGTTGTATCACCTAAACCCAGCACTTAGATTCTGGACTAGGGCTACAACTAAAAATTACTTTCGTTGTCGATTAATCTGTCGATTACTTTCTTGATTAATGAATCAGTTGTTTGGTCTATAAAATGTCAGAAAATGGTGAAAAATGGTAAAAGATGAAGAAGAAAAAAATACTCAAACTGATTAATCGATTACTAATAAAGTTGGTGATTAATTTAATAGTTGACAACTAATCGATTAGCTTTTGCAGCTCTAGTCTTGAGTATATTTTACCCAGCCCTACTCCAGAGTCGTTTCATTAACACACTTTTAAAACCATCGTCATTTGTTCTCCTCTTTCCTCCAGTTGCTCCAGGAGGAGGGTGGCAGCTCCCTGCTGCAGAGCCTCGGTCACTCCCTGCACAGCCGGGAGCGTCTGATCCAGGTGGGTGAAGTGATGAGGGGAGACAGGACTCAGTCATGCACACAGCAGTGGATCTTCTGCTGCTGGAGCTCTGGCTCAAAGCTCACAGGAATGTTGTTTGTCTTTCAACTCACTGGACGGCCTTAAAGTGGCAGTGCCAGAGCTGCTTTCTCTGGCTACCACATTGTACTTTGTGACACTGAAGTATGTTTTCTTAAGCTTTGATCATGACAGCTTTTATTTTTAGTTCATTGTTAGGTTGATGATTTACTGCAGGGATTTTATTGGACTCATTGTAAGTCACTCTAGATGAATGTGATAATTGAATGTTTAAAGCAAACAGGACTGTCCTGTCAGATGACCAGAGACTTTCTTATCTAAAACAAAGTGTGCTTGAATGGATTACGGCCTATTAAAGATTATCAATCAAGTAACTGTGTTACACTTTTACCTGTGGTGTTATATTGTGCCACACTAATAACTTAACATAATTTTTGAATACGTAAATAAGCTGTTTTCGTGATGAGAAGATCAATACCACACCCAAGCATGAGAGCGGTATCAATCTTCTCATCTAACTTTTGCCAAGAAAGCAAATAAGTGCATTTCCCTAAATGTTAAACTATTCCTTTTAAAATCTGCAAACACTCCAGGTGTTTGTTTTTTTTAGACATGCATGCATCTAGCTTTCAAAAATACAGTATGCTTACATCAAAGATTAGCTAGCAAATGTATGCTATATAGATATGTTTCTTTAACAGTGCTGTTAGATGAGTGTGTGTGTGTTATTTGTGCACTAAGCAGACAGATGTTCCTCTCTTCCAGGAGTGTTTGGGTCTGATCAGAAGACTGTGTGTGGAGGAGGGAGCAGGGACTGAGCTGGCCGACAAGCTGACTGAGAATCTGAAGGAAACTCTATCTGCCAACAAGGTTAGAGTTGACGCTGTCCTGATTATTGACATGCTTAATGTTGCTTCATAGACTGTACTGTATATAAGAAGTTGATGTAGTCACCGTGACGTTTCCCTTTGGTTTAGGCACTGCCGTTTTGAAGTCTTGAGTTCGGCATTTTGCCCGTCGTCCTCTTGTGTTTTGGCTGTCGCCATCTTGGTTTTTTGGAACCAGAAGTGACACGAGAGGGTGGAGCTAAGTCAGGGTGACCATATTTTCAAACCCCCAAACCCTTAAGTGTACCGCACGTTCATGCATGGCTCTCTATATACACTTATCTCATGCACACAAATTAATTAATGAGTGAAAACCGGGACAATTTGTTAGTGACTGTTGAAAACCGGGACATTTGAGTGTTTTACAGATATTTGTCGGGGCTCGGGACACCCAGCTTGAAACCGGGACAGTCCCGGGACAAACCGCGACATCTGGTCACCGTAAGCTAAGTGCAACCAAACACTGAATAATTATAGGTGACCAAAAGGTTATAATTAACTTTCATGAACTGAAAACACACTGTGAAAGGGTTAAAGTTGTAAGACGAAAACATGAACAACTCCCAGACCGGACAACGCCGTGCTAGCGACCTGTCAATCACAAGGTAGCCACGCCCTAAAGCATCCCCTGCTTTATGGTGTAGTTGACTCTAAATGGGATCATAATTTACTAAATGAACATCATGCTGTATTGAAGAAGACTTGAAACTAGCGATTGAGATCATAAACTCATGTTTACAATGTTTACTGAGGTAATAAATCAAGTGAGAAGTAGGCTCATTTTCTCATCAACTTCCATACAATCAGACTTCTTTTAGCAACCAGAGGAGTCGCCCCCTGCTGGCTGTTAGAAAGAATGCAAGTTTAAGGCACTTCCACATTGGCTTCACTTCTCAAACCCGGAGTTTCCCACTGGTCTGATTATGATGACGCATATTACCCACTCACTGAAGCATAGCAGTGATCGGCATGAGCAGACAGACTTTTGCTGATATCCATCAGACTCAGTGCTGCTGTCCCCTCAGGTTTTTGTATTAGCAGTGCAGGTCTTGTGATGGGTATTTGTTTTTTAGCTCAGGCCTGCAGGAAGCTTTACCAGTCTAGCAGCTTGTCAGCAATTTCCTCCAGCTCTGTGGAAAAATCATGGCTGAAATTACACGCTGTGTTTTGACTTTTGACTCTAGAGTTTCTGTCAATAAATCACACAGAGATCAACTTCTTATGTTTCATGCAGATGTTTGACTTGAATGATTACAGCAAGAAGAAGCTTTTTCAGCGTTCATACAGTCACCTGACTGTTGTTTTCAGACATACTTGAAAAATTGTGAATTGAAAAAGTCCATCCATCCATTTTTCTTCTGCTTACCCGGGTCCAGGTTGTGTTAATTTAATTATTTATATAAATATAAATTATTGTTATATACTGCTGGGAGTTCAGGCACTCCTCCTGATTTTTGTCCACATGAGCACCCTTACTTCTTATTGCGTACTGCCACCTCCTGGTGAGTCTAGGTGTGGACACCTGAACACCTGTGTAACTGCGTCTCTGTGTAAACACATAGCTTGATGCTGAGAACAGCACTGAAAATGCTTTTGATACTCCTTCTCATTACCCCAATTTAAGCTCTAGACCAACAGATTATGTTTTGATTTTATTTTATTGTGGCATGTATGCAATATTATATTTGTGTACAATTTGATTTGTAAACTAAATATACATTTATATACAAACTGTGGAAATGTATGTTATATGTATGCCTAATGTTTGTAATGAAAGGCATACAAAAATACATTTGAAGTTGGATATATGACCAAGATATATGTATGAATACAAATTATATACCAGGAGACTGGCACCTTGTTTGGTCCAATCCGGGCACTGGCCGGTATGATTGTGAAATGGGCATTAAATTGCATTCTGTGTAGTATTAAAAAGATCTTCAAAGGGGGACTGTTTGTAACTTCTTACACGTATAAATCATTGCGGGTCGGTGTCCCATGTGCGCTCGCGTGTGGCTACGCTGTTCAGACTCAGACTCCAACACAAACTCCACGGAAGCACCAAAACCCCAGTTATATCTAGTGAAGCCCGTCTTGCAAAACAGTGTCAACTCTTCCTGCTTCAACCTCCCGACCGCGGTAGGAGGACGCGGGGAGACCGTAGCTTTGGTCTCCAGGGCCGGAGTCGATGCTGTATTTCTGACAATTTCAACAATTTCTGATTCTTGCATAGAGCCCCTTTAACAGTCTTAAATGTAACTTGCTGAACCCTGCAGAAACTCTGGTCTGATTCGCAGTTAACTGTAAATGTGCAGAGAGCATGAGCAAGTTTGTCACAAGATAAATGCTACACCTCCTAAAGAACATGTTTACGGGGTTAAAGCAGATGTTTGCTTCAACTTTCCACTACAGCAGTAAAGAAGTTGCTTCCCGACCACAATCATTTTATTATTTTTTTCATGTACCATTAATCTGCCGGTTAATTTTTTTACAATCATTTAGTCTATGAAATGTCAGAAAATAGTGTAAAATGCATGTTACAACTTCCAAAAGTCAAAGGTTACGTCTTCAAATGTCTTGTTTTGTCCAACCAACAGTCCAAAACTAGAAAATATTCAGTTGACGTTGATAATAAAAGTAGTAAAGCAAATAATCCTCACATTGGAAAAGCTGAAACTAGGGATTGTTTGGCATTTTTGCATGAAAATGTACTTAAATAATTATTTGATTATCAAAATAGTTGGCGATACATTTTCTGTCTATCAAATAACAATTAATGGACTAATTGTTTTCCAGCTCTACAGACATTGTATTTAAATCTGAATTGGACGTCTCAAACGTATATGTGACACGTGTGTTCTGTAGGCGGCCCTGCAGGCGTTGAGGTCCGAAGTGACCGAGAAGGAGAAGAGCATGGAGACGGAGATCGAGGCTCTGAGAAAGGCTGGAAGAGACAGAGAGAGAGACCTCGACACACTCAACACCGTGCTGCAGTGCAACCAGGATATTATCAACGTACGAACGCACACATTAGAAACTGGGAAAGGAATTTCATGCATTGTAGTTCTAAACACACACACACATACTACAGACACTGTGTACATTAAGTGCTTTGTCCCATGCACAGTTCACTTTACATGCACTTGAAGTTTTATTTTGATAGAGCTGCTTTTTGTCTTTGCTCCAGGAGCTGCGAGTGGCTCTGGGGGAGAAGGAGCGACTGCTGAAGGAGGCGGAGAAAGAGAGGGAGATGTGGAGACAGAGGGACCGGGCCCTCGCCACCGTCCTGCAGGAGAAGGAGGCTCTGATCCAGGAGCTGGAGAGCTGTCAGAAAGATGGGCAGGTAATTTACAAGGGTGTCATTTCTGCAGGGGATGGCGTGGTAATAAGAGTTAATTTAACGTCACCCACCTTTAAAATACAAAGGAAGACAATTCATTCTCTCTGTGTTATTGAAGGAGGGAAACTGTTACTCATAACATGTCATTTTCCCTGTGATTGGTCAGAGTTTGGCAGGTGACAGAGAGGGAAATGGCGCCACCTTATGCAAGGAGGTCACTAAACTCACCACAGCCCTGCAGGAGTACCAGGACACGGTGCAGGTGAGATATGAGCATGAGGAGGGGATTTGAAAGTGGTATACAATAAAGAGAAAACTAAAAAACAAAAGCTGCCTACATATGCTGAGTTAAGAATGACTTTTCACCCACAAAAAAAACCACTCTTATAGATGATTTACACTTTGATATTACACTTTGACAAGATTATTATTTTTTTTTTATGTTGACTCAAGACCACAATAATTGGATGCTATAGAGTAGAGCTGAAATAATTAATTGGTTAATCGATCGACAGAAAATAATCAGCAACTATTTGGATAATCAATTTATTGTTTCAGTGATTTTACAAGCAAAAATAGTGGAAAAAAAAATCTAAAAAGTCTCTGGTTCCAGCTACTCAAATGAGAAGATTTGCTTTTCTTTGTCATTTTAAACTCAATATTTTTTAGATCAAACAAAACAAGACTTCTGACTATTAATCTCTTGGAAGTTGGATGGACATGTTTTTAAATACTGTTTTGACATTTCATAGATTAAACATTTAATCAAAAAATAATTTATATATTAAAAGCTAATTAAATTGATGTGATGTGTGATGTTTCTGGCCTACAATGCAACACAGCATCCTTTCTAACTATTCCTGTTTTTCTTTTTCACCAGAGTCAGCAGGAGAGTCACAGTCAGACGGCGTCCTCTCTGACAGATCAACTCAGAGACACTAAGCGGGAGCTGAGGGAGAAGGAGAAGGAGAAGAAGGAGGCTGATAGAGCGTGGCAGACCAACAGAGAGGACAGAGAGAGAGAGGAGAGGAGACTGAGGGACAGCCTGGAGAAGAGAGACAAACTCATAGAGGTAAAGTCAGGGGGGCAACTAACTCCGGGGTCTGAAAAGTGAAGCCAATGCAGAGCCTTTTAACGGTGCCTCCTCTTATTGTCAACAAATCCCATGAAAAGACAAAAAACAACAATTAGTAGATCCTGCTAACAAGTCCGTTATGTGTACGACAATCTGAGATTAATTAATATGAATACTTGCGATAATGACTGAAATCTTTATTTTTCTTCAACGTAGCAAATCCTGTTGGATGCTGAGGAGCGGGACCATCTGTTCAGAGAGCTGCAGCAGAACCTGCAGAACAAACGTGAACCTCTGACCGCCATCAAACACACACTGTGATAGAGGACGACTACTGTACTGACGAGCTGAGCAAACTTAACTGCACACAGACGGAAGACTACTTTTGCACTTTTCTGCACCACCTTTTTGCCTCCTCAACATATTTATCGTGGTGTACATTAAGTCTATTTATATTTATCTCTCTACATTTTTGAGGTTTGCATTTGCAAGACCTGCCTTGTTTTGGCAATTTTCCACAATAACTACTTAACTCTCTGGAGTGAATCAGTAATTTCAGACTTCAGAGAGTGAAACAGCCTGATTGTTTTCAATATGGAGAGATGGCTGGTCTAGCTTCTTCTAGTTGGATGTTTAATACTTGATTTATAAACCACCAGATTACTGTATTCAGCTAGCCACATGTTTTGAATGTAATGGGTGTAATGGTCAGGCAGTGATTATATTCCATTTCATGCAGTGGGATTGCTGATACAAACATTTCTGAATGGTATGATTGTTAGTGGATCTGAGTAACATTAATTATGTCCTTCAGGACAGGAGCGGGTATGAAATTGCTTTGAATCTGAATTTAGTGAGAATTTTTTTGCAGTGTCTTTATTATGTTTGTCTTTTCACTTTCTTGGTACAGAGCTGTAGTTTTTGTGTTTACAGTGCTATCAGAGCACTCGTGGAGGGGAATCCTTAGGACCAAAACAATATTTTTAACCCCTTTGATTTTCAGATTTTATGGCTCTTTTTCTTTTTTTTTTTTAACTATTCTCAATCATCTTCAATGTTTACATGTCTTGTATTGTTAGTCTGGGACTTTATGACTGGAGACATTTTCTTTCTTTTAGCTCAAGAGAATTAAACACTCTGATCCAAATTACTTAAGTCTACAGACGCTGTTATTTCGTTAACTATCATGCACGCTTGGTGATGCCGATGGTTCCAGAAGTGCTTTACTCCATTCTGTGTTGTCATTACAAAGTTTTCTTTAAAGGTCCCATATCGTGCTAAATTTTCAGGTTCATACTTGTATTTTATGTTTCTACTAGAACATGTTTACATGCTGTAATGTTCACAAAACCCTTTATTTTCCCCATACTGTCAGCCTGAATATACCTGTATATACCTTCTGTCTGAAACGCTCCGTTTTAGCGCGGAATTGCAACAGAATTGCGTTGCTAGGCAACCAAGGTCCATGTTTACTTCCTGTCAGCTGATGTCATTCACATACACTGCAACAGGAAATAAACTGGGACACATTTAGAATGTTTATGTTTAAAACCGTGTAATGGTCTAAATATTGTTTATTTGTGACATCACAAATGGACAGAAATCCTAACGGCTTGTTTCAAACGTACAATTTCTGAATACGGGCTGTGTGTGTTTCTCCGTATATTGAGCAGTTTTGATAGTTTAACAGTATTTATATTGCACTTAAACCTGCTTTATAATATAAAAGACCTGAAAATCTCACTTTTTACAATATGGGACCTTTTAAACGATCGATCACTCAAATTGTCACATATAAGGTACAATTCAAAGAAACATAAAATAATAGTATGAACCCTATAAATGAGCATGATATGGGACCTTTAATGAAGAAAACACAACGCCATTAATTATTTTTTTCATACTTTATTTTTTCCCTTTTTTCGAGGTTGTTTTCATATATGCAATTTACAGTTCATAATTTACAGTTCGTAATTACAATAGTTTATTCAATTCAATTCAATTCAATTTATTTTTATATAGCGTCAAATCACAACAGAAGTTATCTCAAGACGCTTTAAGATTCAGTTTATAAACCAATTTTTTAAGTAGTTGAACGTAGAGACGAACACAATAAGTACACTAGGGAAAACAACTTCAGCATTCAAAATTGAAATAAAATTAAGAAAATAATAATAATAATAATAATAATAATAATAATAATAATAATAAAAAGAAAGAGTAGAATAATACATTTTTTTTTAAATTTATTTAAAGTAAATTAAAAATAACAGAATAACATAATTATAATCTCTGTCATTGGATGTGTTTCTTGCCTAAATGCACCATGGGAGTCGTAGTTTGTAGTTAACTTTTAACTTCGTCAAAGAACCAGATATTTTCTAAAGCAAGTTGTTAATCTTTTGATTCAAGAGTTTCATGTCAATAATAACAACCTGTTGACCTGCTTTAACTCAGTCATGTAACACTGTCTCTGGTGGATTTGCCTGTAAAAGGTGTTGAGTGACAGCAGCACCCCCTGCCTTCTCCTCACCATCCAATCACCAAATAGCTTGGAGTTTCTAGGTCTGGTTACTTCAGGAACTGTTGCTATGGAGCTCATTCCTCAAAAACAAAAAAACATAAGTTTTCACTCTGGATGCTTCACAGTGGACAGATGATCTTCATCAGAGGGATTTATCATCTTCAGAGAGGGAACCGCTGAGTATAGTGGAGGAATGCAGGTCCAGTCGGTGCCTCTCGGCTCGGTCACAATCGGACCGGAGTCTTGGCGCGATGCTACGGTCGGCTCTATCCGGCATGCGGAGCTCGTTGTGCGGCAGACTCGAGCCGGGCGGTCGGGGTCCTGCAGCCGGATCCGGAGCTGCAGCGCCACCGCCGGTTTCACCCCAAAGCGCACAGCGGAAATAACCGAAGTAGATAAGATCACAGCTGAGGAATGTGGAGAGAGTCGTGACTGCATCTGCAAAAAGAAGACGTCGACGAGGCCCCAAACCACAGGAGGGATGGTGAGAAAACACCGAGAGACATGATCCAATATCTGCTGCTTTTATAGGCTGCAAACTGAGGACAGAGAGCAACTGACAGTATTAGGCTATATGGGCCTATATGGTCAGAGTGATAAAGTTTGACACTCATAAAGAACAATAATGCATTAGTAGGCTAAAAAGCTGCAGATTATTTTTCATCACAAAATTGCACCAAAAAAGCATGCAAAAGCAAGCAGGTGAGATGTTTTCAAAGGAGATAATAAAGCACTAAAAGTCACAAAATCATTATTTAGCACCCAACAGACAGTATAAATGTACTGCATTGAAAAGTCTACTTTAGTAAAAGTACAGCAAAACAATAATGCATTATAAGTAGGCTAAAAAGCTGCAGATTATTTTTAATCACAAAATTGCATCAAAAAATCATGCAAAAGCAAGCAGGTGAGATGTTTTCAAAGGAGATAAAGCAACTAAAAGTCACAAAATCATTATTTAACACCCAACAGACAGTATTAATTTGCTCTTACATGTAAAAGTCCTGCATTGAAAAGTCTACTTTAGTAAAAGTACAGCAAAAGATGCTTAAAGTAACTCAGCATAAAAAGTATTTATTATATAGAAAATGGCTCCATTCAGAGTGTTAAAGTTTGACACTCATAAAGAACAGTAATGCATTATAAGTAGGCTAAAAAGCTGCAGATTATTTTTCATCACAATGATTTAAAAAAAAAAAATTGCATTTGTCCTATAAAAGCTTTAAATTAGGATCTGAGAACTTGGCTTGAGGTGAGATGTTTTCAAAGGAGATAAAGCACTAAAAGTCACAAAATCATTATTTAACACTTAAATATAAAAGTATAAATTTACTCTTACATGTAAAAGTCCTGCATTGAAAAGTCTACTTTAGTAAAAGTACAGAAGTATTACCAGCAAAATATGCTTAAAGTAACTCAGCATAAAAAGTATTTGGCTCCACTCAGAGTGTTAAAGTATTGTTTACAGTATATTACATTATTGGATTATTTTTTTAAAGGGACTGTTTGTAAGAATCAGAAATTGGTTGTAACAGCGACACCTGTGGCTGTTAAGTCAACGAAAGTCAGCGTCCTGTTGCTCGCACTCGCCCGTGTGCACGCGCTACCTTAATGTAAGCGAGCATCCGTCAAAACAATGAGGATTGATTTATACGTATAAGAAGTTACAAACAGTCCCTTTAAAGACGCATTAACATGTAAGCAACATTTTGCTTTTTTCGAGGTGGCTAATTTTAACTACTTAATATACTGTTGGGCAGTTTAGTCTATAACTAATAATCATATTTTAGAGGCTGATCATGTTTTGTGAATACAATCTTAAAGTTGATAACATTGATAACATTCAGCCACTAGATGATTAGATTGACTAGATCCTCCCTCCCCCGTTCCATTACATTTACTTCACAACAAAAGGTTGCCAGTTCGTTGCACAACCTGCATATTTTATGGTTGAGTGGAATGACTCAGACAGACAGACAGTCATGTCAAGTGATGAATCTTTCGTGGTTGAGTAAAAGTTACTTTGCAACATGTAGGCTAGCTATAGGCCTACATTGTTGCCACGGTAAATATTCACTTATTCAGTAGCCTGATGGGAGACGCCAGTGTCAAACTATCATTTATCCGTTTTTTTCCACACTAACTGGCAACTTGATGGGAACCAAACGTCAAATATTTTCCACAGAGATAAACAAAACATTCATTTTGGACCCGTCATAAAAATGTTTTTGAGGAAAAACCATCCTTTTATTCGGGACCTTTCTAAAATCTTTTAAATGATTTTTAAATGATTCATCTACATAAAAATGTTATCAATAAAACCTTTAATCTGTAAAAGGTGTTGAATATATGTAGTGTAGTAAAAAGTGCGATATTATTTCCCTGAGATGTAATGGAGTAGAAGTAGCCTAAAGTTGTATAAAATGGAAATACTCTAGTGAAGTAAAAGTACCTCATGATTGCACAGTATTTGAGTAAATGTACTTTCCACCACTGACTTGGACATTTAGAAATTGCAATCTAACTTTCTTCTGAAGTTCTCCAGTGGCTCCCGGAGGAAATCTGTGGTTCCGTTCCCACCTACCAGCTTGCGTGTGAAGTGTGCCGGGGCCAGCGTTTCCGTGGCCGCTGAGTACATGCGGAGGGTGCGGCAGGTGGAGGACCGGCTGCGCAGGCAGGCCGGTACAGTGACCCAGGAGGGCATCAAGCTGGAGAGGGAGAGATGTCACCTGGAGATAGTGCTGCGGAGCCTCCGGACTGATCTGACTGTCAACAGGAGGAGCTCAGAGGGGAGGACCAGGAGGCCATCCACTGCTGAGACGGTAAGTTTACCCTCATCTCTTCCCTACACTGTGCTTTGTTCTATAGTGTGATAAATAGTCATATAACCAGACGATCCTCGAGGAAAACACTGAATCGTTCTGACCTCTGACCTTCCTGTTGAGAAGAAACACCAAAAAGAGAGTTTCTCCACAGGGACCAGCAGCGGTGTCGTACTTGCATCGAGGCTCAAATTGTCTCACATTTTGGTCTCAACCACTTCTAGATTGGGACTTATTTTATGTTCATCTAAGGATAAAAGAAACAGATAATTTAGCCTTTTTTTTTTTTTGAATTTTCCGCACAGGAAATGTTTAGGGATTTCACCTGCCGAAACATGCAGGAAACTTTACAAAATAAAAAAAAAATAGTTAAAATCCCACGCACTTCACACATTATTATTACACGTATCGTATTCAGACAAAGTACTCCTAATATCATTTTTAAATCCTCTCGATATTGACTACAATACGTTACGTTTGCACTGCCATTACAGCTTAAGCGTGGTGTAAGTGATACACCAGACTACGGATTGATTGATTAAGTTCTGTATTGCGATCTTCACTTGTCAAGGAGAGGAGATGTGTTTGCTGACAGGTCTGCTCTGTTGCAGGAGAGAGACGGTGCTGATTACTTGTTGTTGTGTGAGAGGAGAGAGCTGGCCCAGTTGAAACAGGATCTGGAGGGAGCTCTGAGAAACACACTGACCCAGCTACAGGTGATCTACAACGTTACTATTCTATCTTCATCGGTTGACTTCCTTTCAACCCTCCTTCCCCCCCACACACACTCTGTCTCTGTTTCTTTCTCTCTCTTTTCCCCTTCCATGTGATTTACTGGCATGAGTGATGGAGGACAAACAAACACTGCCAAATCCTAATAACCTCCACACAAATACTTTACAAATGCAAAGTAAAATCACGTTGCATTACTTCTAATGCATATTTGCCAAGACCTATTATGATAATGGTAAAAAGTCTTCCAATAAAGCCCTCTTAATAAGAAAACAGTTCAACGAGCTACATAGAAAATATAAGTTTAACTGTGAAAATGACTTAAAAAAGAAACAAAAGAACTTAGAATGAATCTTCTACTAGGAAGCAAAACACTTGTTCAGTTTGAAATGTATACAGAAATGTGAAATTAATTATTATCTCATCAACATTTGTACTAGAGCTGAAACGATTAGTCAATTATTTATAGTCAATCGACAGAAAATTAATAGGCAACTATTGTGATAATTGATTAATCATTTGACTAATTTATCCTATTAGACATGTGTGTGAAATTGTCAAAATTAGCATATGAATTCTTGATTTATGGCCAGAAACGTGTTTTGTGAGGTCACAGTGACCTTGACCTCTGAAATCGCACAGAACGCACAGACGGACGGACAGACAACCCAAAAACATAATGCCTCCAGCCACGGCTGTCACTGGCGCGGAGGCATAAAAACAAACATTTTCTAGTTCCAGCTTTATCAGTGTGAGAATTTCTTTGCCTTATGTGATAGAAAATTTAACCTGTTTGTGTTTTAGACATTTAAAAATGTCACTTTAGATTTGACGGAAATTGTGTTGGCCATAACCGTCAGATTAATCAACAATGGAAATAATATTTAGTTGCAGACCTAATCCATCCTTTTCATGTGTCTTGCAGTCCCTGGGTCAGAGCAGCAGAGAGCTGCTGGACTGTGCCAGTGAGAGGGCTCGTGTCCTGGACCTGCTGCCTCGCAGAAGCTCTTTTAGAGGACACAGCAGCGCTGCTCACACCTCCACCGAAACAGACCCCATCGGCCCCTTCACACCAGGTAAACTCAGGACACAAAGTAAAACTGTACTGGTCCCTGCAGGACAACCACTCTGTTGCAGCAGGACAAGCAGCTCTCAAGGAAAAAAGACAAATTACACAAAGCAACCACAAAAGGAGGAGCGTGATTTTTTTTACACACATTCAATGTAGCGACTACTAATGGAAAAAAAAAAAAATTATCCCAGTCGGATCTTTGTCAGGTCAAAATTGTGGTTTGACATTACTTTTTCCAAAGACAATTAAATAAAGCACAAACACAAAATAATTAATTTCAAAAAAAATTATACAGAACTAGTAAAATTGAAAGATGTGTCATATGAAATAGTGGATCTAATATGGAGACATCGGTATTCAGTATAAGACTGAAGAAATGAGTTTACTGCATTATTCACATGTGTTAATGCACACTGTCTGTGTCTACAGTATATAAAAGGAAATATTGTGGCCATGTAGACACATACTGTAGTAACAAGACTACGAGCCTACAGCCATGCTAGCAGCTCTGTGAGGCTGCTCTTTGGCACACTGGTGTTTTGAGCTAAATGATAACGCTAGTACCTTCTGTACAAGACTGTTAGGCCTTCACTTTATCTAATTAAGTGAATATGTGCATTAGTAGCTGTCCACTATTAAGTCTTACAATGGGCAGAATAACTACTGTACAGAGTGCAAATGTGTGTAAATTATCATAGTATATCTCTGTAGAACATAGAATATATACTAAAACACACTCTCATCACTAACCTACGCCACCCTTAAAGGGTAACTTTGGTATTTTTCAACCTGGAGTCTCGTTGTGAAATCTGAATATCCGTAGACTCTGGCTCAAATAGATACGGGCGGCCATCAAATTCATAG
Organism: Hozukius guyotensis; assembly: GCA_916700995.1. Taxonomy (NCBI): domain Eukaryota; kingdom Metazoa; phylum Chordata; class Actinopteri; order Perciformes; family Sebastidae; genus Hozukius; species Hozukius guyotensis. The sequence goes on from CAKALU010067309.1 coordinate 25,476, forward strand.
ACCTCATCCACCTTGTGGAAATCATCGAAATATTCAGCCATGACATTGAAAATCTTTTAGATAACTTTAAGCTACACTTCCTGTACTCCAACGTAACGCACTCACATTTACACCATGGATGTATTCCACTATTCCACCATTGTCTTCCAGCAACATGTCACCTCGCCAGATTTCAGAATGAGACTTCTCCTTGAGCGAGACTCTTTCCATAATGTTGTCAGACACTTACAATAACAATCAGAGCCTGTCAGGGCAAAAACAAGCACTTTTAGTGGACGTAAATGACGGTGCCAGCTTGCCCCAATAGGATTACATTGCAGCTTGTGAGCAGCTGCCGTCTACTTTTGTACGTCACTGATTTGTCTTCTTCCAGAATGTAAACAGGTTTTAGAGTCGTCCACTTTGACGGTCCACCAGTCACAGCTACTGAGGGCAAACATCAGACAGATAATACCCAGTGCAATCAGCAGACAGAAAGCTGCTCACCGCAGCGTCAACGACGGCCTGGTGAAGAAAATTGCAGAGACAATCAGTCTGCAGGTAGACACAAACGTGTCAAACATCTTTGCATGCAATACAGAAATACTGTCACGCTGATATCAGAATAATAAAACGCAAGTTTCCATTTCATTCTGTCTTTTGTAGCAAAACCTGAGTCTGATGTCTGCGGCCACCAGGCAGGCCATGTTTCGCAAGCACAGGGAAATTAACTGTATTCGTCAGAGCCACGACACAGTGCAGGTTAGTTAGTGTGTATGCTGAACAGGATCGGTGAATTTATTTGAGATTCAGAGACAATGTGTAAAGGGTGATGTTTTCCCCGTGTTATTCTGTTTACAGGGTCCAGAGTACAGCGGTGACGTACTGTCCAGAGAGAAGCTCAACAGGCCTATAGTGCAGGTTTATCAAAGACACCCAGGGACACAGTTACCCGAGGCTGCTCGTCTCATACAGGTGTTTACTGCTCCCAAAATATGTATCCATATATGTGCAAACACACTTACAAATGATGGTGACAGAAATTTGGCTACCATCTTCTTCTTCTTCATACTTGGTAAAGGGGTTCAGAGTTGAAACTAATGGCTTTATTAGTTCTTAATAAATACATTATCAATACAAATAAACCTTCTTGAGGAAAAGGGAACTATTATGTTAGCTTGCACTCGCACCTCTGCAGACAACTATCTGCATGACTGATCTAAACCAAACCAAAACTGGGACTTGTCTCTCGATGCTGCCTCAACACATTATGAGGTCAGGCGTTAAGGCTAACCCAAAAACATACACTGACCTG
>CAKALU010067310.1:4763-16000 GCA_916700995.1 Hozukius guyotensis
CATGTGTTTTAATGCAGGTGTGTGTTATTGGGGACTGTGTCGGAGGCATCCTGGGGTTTGATGCTCTGTGCAGCAGCTCGGTGACGGTGTCAGAGAGCCAAAACAGCAGCAGACGGGGCAGTGCCATCAGTGTACAGGTAACAACCTCAACTTATTAGCAGTATCTCCATCCCTACAGCCATGCTGCTGGTGTGTCTAAAAACTTAAAGGTCCCATATTATGCTCCTTTTCAGCTTAATACATGTATTTTGTGTTTCTACTAGAACATGTTTACATGCTGTAATGTTCAAAAACAACGTTATCTTCCTCATACTGTCAGCCTGAATACGCCTGTATTTAACCTCTGTCTGAAACGCTCCGTTTTAGCGCATTTTGATGGAATTGCAACAGAATTGCGTTGCTAGGCAACAGCTTGGGTCCATGTGCACTTCCTGTCAGCTGATGACATTCACATACACTGCAACCAGGAACAAACTGGGACACATTTCGAATGTTTACGTTTAAATCTGTGTAAAGGATCTAAATATTGTATATTCGTGACATCACAAATGGGCAGAAATCCTGACAGCTTGTTTCAAATGCAGAGTTTCTGAACACGGGCTGTGTGTATTTCCCTGTGGATTGAGTGTTTCGATACTTTCCCAGTATTTATATAGGACTTAAGCCTGCTTTATAATAACAAAATCTCACTTTTTTATAATATGGGACCTTTAATACTGTAGAAATCTTTTAACCACTTCATTCAACAATGTCCTTTTCATTCTCTCCGTCTCTGTCTTCGTCTCCGTCTCTCAGGACACAGACCTCCTCTCTCCAGGTATCATCATAAACAGCGTCTCTCCGTCCTCGCCGTCCCTCGAGGGAAGCCGCCATCTCAGCCGCAGCAACATCGACATCCCTCGCTGCTCGGGGCCCGACGACCCCAAGAGACAACTTCCACGCAAGCGCAGCGACTCGTCCACGTACGAGCTGGACACCATCAAACATCACCAGGCCTTCCTGTCCAGGTCAGACGTCACTAACTCTCCTCTCAGATTTTAGTTTGACAAAAATGTAGTTTTAGTCCAATTTTAGTCATTTGATTTTTGTTAGTCAACAAAAACTAAAGACATTTTAGTTGAGTTTTCTATTTCAATCAATCAGTCGATTAATTTTATTTGTCACATATAATCATATACTGCAAGTTCATTCTATTTGTGCATTAAAAAGAGTTTAAATAGGAATATGTATAAATATGTGTGCTCATTTTTGTCATAAAAAAACCTCATCTACAGATATCTTTCATTAACTCTGATGGTATGATTGTTTTCAGTCTTCACTCCAGCGTGCTCCACGGCGAGCCCGGGTCGCGGCGCTCCAGCGGCAGCACGATGCTGGAAGGAGGCTCTTTGGGAAAGTTTGACTTCGAGGTGACGGACTTCTTCATGTTCGGCTCTCCTCTGGGGCTGGTGCTCGCGCTGAGGAAGACCGTGGTGCCCTCGTTAGATGGTGAGGAAGCTTTTCTCCTTGTGGGTTTAAAAACAAAAAGTTCTCTTCTAATAATGTTCCTTTTTCCAGATGAGCAGGAAGTGGTTATTTGTAGCTTCTGATGTTTTTTCTTCCTGCGTGAGATTCTCGTCTCCAGCAGCTGGAAAGCAGGTGTCAGGGGTCAGAAGTCATGTTTCTGATCTCAAAGGCGGAAAACTCTATTGTGTGTCCTTCGGGGTTTAGAGAGAGAGAGAGGTTACTGACCTGCAGCTGGTGGGTTAACTTCTAGACTAATTTCCATGTAGATATGATTATAGATGTTTTTTTGTTTCTTAGTTTTCTCACGGTTTTGATTTATTGAGGTTTATTTTGGTCCATAAATAATCACGCAACAGAAAGACAATTACTCCCAATGAAACAAAACAATACCGAAGAAAACAAAAGAAGGCTGAAGCTGCTCTTCTTACAATACAGTTTGTTTGGCATCAAAAGACACAGGCCAACCCTGTCTCCTACAAAAGTATGTTCCCTTACAACTAAACTGCATCCTCGATTATGTTTCATGGGAAACGTATTTTCTCCCTGATTATGGTCGCTGTTTTAAGCTGTTTTAAACAGTTTTAAACATGTGGTTAATGTTGTAAATGGAAACAAAACAAAAATCGCAACAAAAGTACTTGGTTAGTTTTAGTAAAAAACATCATGGTTTGGTTTTTAACTTGTAATTTAATTTCACATGGGACAAGAACAGCTGCCTCCTGGGGGAAGGTCCTGTGTTTGTTTGACCCATCCATCACAAGTAGTGGACTTTTTTGCTTGTTATACTCGTTATTATACCACGTAAGTTTCAATAACAACATTATTTCACGTAACTTTCATTAACGGTTGCTCAATATACTACGTCACTTGCTGCGGCCTTCCGTGGACTTCTTGTGATACGTCAAAAACAAACGTAATCCACGACAAAATACGTTTCCCTCCAAACGTAATTAAGAATGCATTTTAGTTGTATGAAACGTAATTTTTAGGGCCTAGACGGGCTGCACTGTCAAATAGTAATATTTTTACCATAAATTGTGATTTTACAGGGATTATACCTGGAATTTATTATTTCTTAGTGAGCTTTAGAGGTGCTGGTTTGCAGATTTCTGAACCTTTGGACAGAGCCAGGCTAGCTGTTTCCACCTGTTTACAGTCTTTATGCTAAGCTAAGCTAATCATCTGCTGGTTATAGCTTCATATTTACAGTACAGACATGAGAGTGGTAATAATCTTCTCGTCTAACGATCAGGAAGAAAGCAAAACAAGTCAAAACTATTCATTTAAATACCGACTCCATCAGAAGCTGAGAATCTTGTTTGTGGTGACCTCCAGTAGTTTAATTTCTCACCTGGCTGCAGTAATGTGGAGATGTACTCCAGGGTGGGTCACTACAATGTGACATCACTGCTGTGTGTGGTTACAGGTGCAACAGACTTAAATAAAAGAGGGTTAGTCAACTCATGATAACTAGTTTCATGTATCATTCCACAGTTTTCTCTTTTTAACCCTCTTCTTAACTCTGGTTGTGTTTCTTCCCCGTCTCCAGTGTCGGCTCTGCGTCCGGCCTGTCAGCAGGTTTACAACCTGTTCCATCCAGCCGACCCGTCGGCCTCCCGCCTCGAGCCTCTCCTGGACAAGCGGTTCTACCTGCTGCCTCCCTTCAGCGTCCCTCGCTACCAGCGCTTTCCTCTGGGCGACGGACACTCGGCTCTGTTGGGTGAGTCCACACAAACAGACATCATGAGACATTTCACTGCACTACTACACTACATGTAGATGAGTCTTTTGTATCTTCTTCCCTTCATCTGACTCCCTAGTTGAGACGGTGCAGAGTAACCCTCAGCTTCTGATGGAGTCGGTTGGTGCCGTTTCCCACCGCTGTCTGGACAGCACCGTCAACGAGACCTCCATCCCCGTACCCGTCCTCAACTGGCAGCTCCACACAGACAGTGAGTATCTCTATCTGCTCTCTGCATCTCTTTTATCCCTCTCATGTTTCTTTTTCTGCTGACGTATTTAAAGGGAAATTATAGTTTATGACAACCTTATTTACATAGTTTTGACCATCATTTCTATCAGCTATAACACTGTACTTACAAAGTTAAAGGAATAGTTGGGGGAATTAGTGCAGTGTCACCCTGACAGCAAGACTCCAGGAAAAGCCTCTCCAGAAATAATCCATCTGATTAAACAAACAAGATATAATGTATTAATTAGAGAGCTTTAGGGCGTTAGCGCTTTTTCTGTGAGAAAAGAGCTGGCAGTGTGCCGGCCGGGGATCGCTTCATCCCAGCACTCTTATTAATGTTTAAATGACAACAATATCTTGACAACATATCACCACTCTAACCACCGTTGTATGATAGACTAGCATCGCCCCTTCGCTTTTTATTATCTATTTGAGCAACTATTTATTTGGTTTGACATTGTTTTTTCACCATAAGCACCAAACGGAGGATGCTTGCCTTCGTACTTTATATGAATGAGCTCGTCACCGCTCAATCTGACAGCCGTAGAGCAAAGAGGACGATCCGTCGGAGACAGAACGTATGGTGATAAAAAACACTACCCAGCAACGTTCAGCGTCCGCCTGGCCGATCTGCTCCCACAAATGGGCTTTTTGTCTTTGTTATGGTAGTGTCTGTCTGACAGCTAAAGCTCAGGATAAACAGACAACGCCAAAACAAGCTTCTCCTCCATTTTCTACGGTGACGTCACCAGCACTTTTCTAAAAAGTTCAGAAATTTTCAACTAGAAGTGCTCGAAGCGGCCACAAAAAAACTAAATTGTCACGTTAGCCAAACTTTAGGAAGATAAAACAATAGTAAATTATTACCAAAACAGTCGTTTTAGACTTCCAGTTTTAACTTTGTGGTTCAGCTGACGATTGACCTCACGTACTTTTGTGCAAACACAATTTTCCTGTGCAACAAAGGATTAGCAACATTGCAGCTGCACTTACTTTCAGTTTCATCTCCAAATTAACTATTGTCTTATTTACAACTTGGTCGTCTTTCTCGCCTCGTCAGACTTTGTTGCAGCGTCTGTCGTGTTCTTTCATCTCAGCAGTAACTTTGCTGACTCGCAGCTCCGTTAACTGCTCTCATAAAAAGTTTTACTTTATTACACTAACAAAGTGGCTGCTCGTCAGCTAGCGAGGACTCACACAGACTCAGGTGTGTGTCTTTATGATATGATAGTTCTGGACTCAGCAGCTGGACAAGAAAGATGTGTGTGTGTTATTATAGCCAACAGAAATGATGACAAAGCTACAGAAATAATATTTTATTACTGGAATATTTCTGCAGAGAATATGAATATGACTCGTCTCTTCTGTCTCTGCAGCGGATTCTCTTCACTCACATGTCTTTGTGGACGGCCAGTTCCCATCATCCACGTCACCGGGCGTCCCTCACCTTCGCTGCAACCGCCGGGCCAGCGAGGCCAGCATCGCCAGCCAGGTGTCAGGCTTAGCTGACTCTTACACCGTCTCCAACATCGCCACCAGTGAGTTGACCTCTGACCTCCAGTGTGTGACCCACGAGTTGACAGTTCAAATGTTGACGTTCTTCATTTTCCTCCCTCCAAACGTCCCCTCAGCACTCAAACGTGAACTCAGCCAGGCTAAAAGGCCCGGCCTGCTGTCCCAGCTGGCTCTCCCCTACAATAGGTTTTCCCCTCGCCGACCGTCCTCGCGGTCACGAAAGACCCGCCAGGTGTTCCCGAAACCCAACGGCGTGGAGTCTGAGCAGAGCTCGGACGTTAGCTCTGACGTGATCTCTGACGTGACCTCTGACGTGACCTCTGACGTGACCTCTGACTTCACCGATGTCACGTCTTACATCACAGACATCAGCTCGGCCCCGCCGTCACCCGGGGTGCTGAGGAACATAGAGCAAGGTACCCTGGGAGCTGTAGTAAGAGGACACGAGGGAAGGATGCTAGGATCCATCCTCGTTCCCTGTGTGCTTTCCTTCCTCCGCTGGCATCTTCCTCTCTCAGATAGTCTTCCTCAGTAGTCCTGTTTCCAAAAATGACAAACAAGCTCAGTTTCATGAGAACCACCAGAAATAAACTGTGAGAAGGTTCTCACCGAGTCTGAGCTGTTGTTTTCTTGCGAGTGTGCGTCTCAAAACCTCTTTACAACTCTTCACTCTGCGTTTTTAGTCATAGACTGCATATAAAGATGGATGACGCGTTTCCACCTCCTCAAACTGTACAAAAGTGACGTCTCACCCCCTTTTTATAGCATCAAATAACTAATTAAAACCAAACTGATCAGAAAAATGAACACTTGAACAAACATCAGCGTGATAAGAACTACCTAAAATGACAGAAACCATCTTTGGGAAAAATGTATTTGACGTGTACTTTGACTCTTTAGTTTGGCTCATGTCCCATCCGCTAACATGGAGGGGGCGGGCTTTATGGCCTATACTGCAGCCAGCCACCAGGGGGCGATCCAGATGTTTTGGCTTCACTTTTGGGGAGCTGTCATGTCGTCCATCTTTATATACAGTCTGGTTTTTATTCATAGTTTGGAGTCTAGAGCCTTCTAGTGCAACCCTTTACGTCTTCTAACTTCCTCCAGTTGATGATAACCCTCCCCTGTTCACCTCTGGATGAGCAGGATGTAGATCTGCAGTGGAAACCACAAACAGACATCAAGATGCACTGATTCCTGAACTCACTGTGTCTCTCTTTGTTCCCTCCCGGCTGCAGTTGCCTCTCGGTGGTGGGGCAGTAAGAGGATGGACTACGCTCTGTACTGCCCTGATGCCCTGACGGCGTTTCCCACCGTGGCTCTGCCTCATCTCTTCCACGCCTCCTACTGGGAGTCTACCGACGTCGTCTCCTTCCTACTCAGACAGGTTCACACGGTCTTTCTGTTAATAATCATAATTTTATCTTTAAATTGAAAGTGTATTTTTTACGATTGGATGGATTGCAGTGACATTTAGTTCAGACGTTAACGGTCTCCAGATGATGAATCCTACTGACTTTGGTGGTCCTCTGACTTCTCCTCTAGCGCCACCAGCAGGTTGACATTTTTGTTTTTTTATGACATATCTCAGTGCTATAAAATGTGTAAATCGAGGGGCCATGCATTCTGCTCTGCTCTGCAGCTACAGCTTAGTGCAAATAACAAAGCCATAAATCTGGTTCAGTGAAATGATGCGCTCCAGCTAACATGATGCTGCAGAAATTTGAATCCTTATGAAAAAAAACATTTATTTTCATTGCTGTCATGAACCAGAATATACAGATGGAGATGCAGAGGATGTGCCTGTTTTAGCACAAAATTAAAAAACTGAATTACTTCCTTTGCAATGACAGACTGGTGAGCATCACATCAGCTGTGGCTGAACGGTGGAGATCAGAGGAGTGTAGAAGCTGTATGAAGATCAGGATGACTGTGAAACTGAATCACCACCACCAGAGTATGAAACAGGGATGGACTAAAAAGCTTCTGTGCTTTTTATTTAAAATTAATGTATCTTCCCCAGGTGATGAGACATGAGAACTCCAGTATTTTGGAGCTGGATGGTAAAGAAGTGTCTGAATTCACTCCGTCCAAACCTCGAGAGAAGTGGCTCCGCAAGAGGACTCACGTTAAAATCAGGGTAAGATCTCTCTCTCTGCTTTTCACTACATTTCCTGCAGAAACTTGTTTTTATTTAATTTAGATGTAATGCAATGCAAATATGGATGAATCACCACACTTATTAACAGGTTATATTATTAGAAATTATTACATTCAGTGATAGAGACCAGAATTCAAGCGGTTTCCAAAGTCAACAATGAATCTTTGAACTCAATAAATAATGTTATATTTCTATCTTTACTACAAAGACGAAGCCTTTACTGCATTATCTTTGATTGCTGATCAATTCTAGCGTCTTTTTAGGAGAATTATCTGCAAATAAAAACAGCTTTTAATGTTTTTTTTTAAGTAAATGATCTCAATGCTTCTGCAAAATACTCCAACAGGAGGATAGGGCATAAAAATCAGGAGCTTAATTAACATTTTGATCAATTTAGAGCTTCTCTCATCTGGATTTTGGCAGCTAAATAAGTGGGAAAACTCTACGAATGAATCAAATGGAAACTGTAAAAGACATCTTTAAACTATCACAGTAAAAGTTACACAACAGCTGAAACGAGGAGGACAGTGTTGTGATTTCCTGTTTGGTCCTCCTCTGTGTGTCAGAACGTGACAGCTAACCACCGAGTGAACGACGCCGTATTCACAGAGGACGGCGCCCAGATGGTGATGGGACGTTTCATGTACGGCCCTCTGGACATGGTCACCCTCACTGGAGAGAAGGTACTGGACCGCTGTTCAGCTGTGACCGACCAAAAAAAGACGAGTTATGTAATGGTGTCAGTGACATCTGTGTCATTGAGGTCCTACAGTGTTGAACATATCTGTGTGTTGTTTCCTGCAGATTGACATCCACATCATGACCCAGCCTCCCTCTGGAGAGTGGGTGTACTTCAACACGGAGCTCACCAACAGCAGCGGACGCGTCTCTTATGTCATCCCTGAGAGCAAAAAGCTGGGCATCGGGGTGTATCCCGTCAAAATGGTGGTCAGGTGGGTCGAGTCATTGGTATTTCATGTAAAAAATAAACCTGTGCACCTCTTCCTTTCACAATAACCTCCATGTTTCTGTCTCTCAGGGGCGACCACACAGTTGCAGACAGCTATCTCTCCATCGTACCACGAGGAACCGAGTTTGTTGTGTTCAGTATTGACGGGTCGTTTGCTGCCAGTGTGTCTATAATGGGCAGTGACCCAAAGGTTCGAGCTGGAGCTGTGGATGTGGTGAGGTGAGGATCAGAAACGTTTATTCTGCAATAATATACGTAGAGATAAACACAGGTTATCTGTTTGTGTGATCACATTTTCATTTTTCAATACTGGGGGTTAGGTTGAACATAACAGCAAATCATTTGCATTTACATATATCTGTAATACTGGACATGGATCATTCTAAAATCTTTTTTTTAATCCACGTATATTATGTACGTATATCTGTCTGACAAAGGGCTCTTATTTGCCTCTCCAGTCTTAAAAAATGTCCCCTCCTCCCTTCCCCCACATAAAATACATATGTAACTGTATATCTTTGTTGTATATATAATTTAGTTTTTCTTTATTATTTCTACCTTTAGGGCTATTTTTGAACGTGCTATGTGGAGAATAATACAACTGCAATTCATTGTGCAATCTTGTATAATGACTAGGGCTGCAACTAACGATTATTTCCATTATCAAATAATCTCCCAATTATTTTCAAAGTCCAAGGTGATGTCTATATACAGTATGTCTTGTTTCGTCAGTCCAAAACCCTAAAAGATATTCAGTTTAATATGATATAAAACAGAGAAAAGCAGGATTAACAGCATTTTCTGCCATTTTTGCATGAAAAATTACTTTAACGATTAATTCATTATCAAAATAGTTGGCAATTATTTTTCTGTCGATCGAGTAATCATTGCAGCTGTAATAATGACAATAAAGCTAAACCTTGAACCTGGAAAATAAGAAGCTCCCAGTTTAATTTCAAGCCACCATATGCATCATTTTCATGTGTTTATTGCATCTTTCAAAATCTTCTGCTGCTGCAAATCTTTATTTTTAGCAAAATGAAACAATGCGAGTTAACTTGGGTTGCTTTAAAGCTGCTCTAACCAATGTTTTTTTATGAACAATGTTTTAAATGACCATGTATAATGTAAGAGGTGTCACTCATAGTGATGATTTATCACCAACTCTGCAGCTCTACGCAGCTTTATAGCAACTTCCAGCTCATTTTACTGTTCTGGTTCGCTCTCACCGCTCTAATAGCGGGGTTTTTAGCAGCAGCAGGCTGCTATTTTTATTGAAAACCACTGTACACTACCTGCTCATCAGCAAACAACAGACATACATAGTTAGAGACCATCTGGTGGACATAGTGGAGCATTTAGCAGCTAAAGAGACGGATATTTCCGTCACCTGAACTACCGCTGAACTCCATTGATGTCGTTGTTTTTTGCAGATACTGGCAGGACTTGGGCTACTTGATCGTGTACGTAACGGGTCGTCCTGACATGCAGAAGCAGCGCGTGGTGGCCTGGCTCTCTCAGCATAACTTCCCTCACGGCATCGTCTCCTTCTGCGACGGGCTGGTTCACGACCCGCTCCGACACAAGGCCAACTTCCTCAAATGCCTCATCAACGAGGTGAGTCGGAACGCCGTGAGTCTGAGGGCAGCGTTATTATAAAATCCCTGAAGTCTCTAACAGCCGACCTCCCTCTTTGATCAGGCCTACATGAGGATCTTCGCCGCCTACGGCTCCACCAAGGACATCTCTGTGTACTCGTCTATCGGCCTGCCTCCGTCACACATCTACATAGTGGGACGGCCCACCAAGAAGATGCAGCACCAGTGTCAGGTACGGAATAAATCCTGATTTATTTACTTATTACACCCCATCAGACAGTTAAAGCACAGTAGTGTTGATCTGTGGAGTCCATCGATGGACAGAAATAAAAGCAGTGCTGGAAGATGTATTGTGATCTTTTACTGAAGTAAAATTACCAGTACAACAATGTAAAAATACACCACTACAAGTAAAAGTCCTGAATTCAAAATCATACTGTGTTTGAGCTCAGTCCCTGTCGGGGTTTTCTAGCTATCCACACAGGTTAGAGAACCAAATTTGATTGGCTTTCCGTCTCTTCCAGTTCATCCCGGACGGCTACGCCTCCCACCTGTCCCAGCTGGAGTACAACCAGAGGTCTCGCCCCGCCAAGTCCGCCAGCACCCGCATGGTCCTCCGCAAGGGCAGCTTCGGCCTGGGTGCCACCGGAGGAGAATTCCTCCGCAAGCGCAACCACATCTTCCGCACCATCTCTCAGCAGCCCGGAGCGCCGGGGTCGGCCTCCCCCAGCCAGCCGGGCCGGACCGAGCGAACCCAGAGCCAGTGCGAGGTGGAGCGGGACCGAGTGGTCGGGGCGGCGACCCAGAGGAGCATGAGCATAGCCGCGGGGTGCTGGGGCCGCAGCGGGAGCACCAAGGAGGGCAGCGGAGGGTTACTCGGCCCGAAATAAGGTTCAGAGTGGAGCTGTGGCGCTAAAGGACCCGGTCGGAGCCACCATGATCTCTGGATGAAACGGAGGGTTTGTATTTTAGAAATGAAAGGGACAGGTGAGGGTTGATGACGGAGGGATCTGTCCAGGAGGAGTGGACTAATCAGGCCACGTGGGATCCAGCGAACAAAAGACAATTCTGTAGCATGACTCTTTTACAGTAACACTTTTATAGGATACATCATTAACTAATAAAAACAACAACAAGGAAGGATTAAATGAAATATTGTAAGCCTTAAACTAATCTCGTATAACGGGACCCCCACCTCCCCGTCCAAGCATTCACTCTCTCATGAGCTCAGGACAAACTGCAGAGCCAGACTCATCTTCAAACAGTCGAGCACGGGTTCGAGGACAAGTTCACCGGCAGCCATGACAAAGAGCCGGTGACTTTCACTTCTGTTTCTGTCCCACTGTCAGCTGAGCAACAACAACTCTACCCAGAAATGACTGGCAATAAGTAAGTACAGAACACACAGTCAGCTCATCCAAATCACATGAAAGACAACTCACTTACCTCTTGTTGTGTCTCTCCATGCAGATAGTTTGAGGTTTGTTTGTCCAGGATTTTAATCTAGTACAGTAT
>CAKALU010067310.1:16469-37998 GCA_916700995.1 Hozukius guyotensis
CTGGGTGCCACCGGAGGAGAATTCCTCCGCAAGCGCAACCACATCTTCCGCACCATCTCTCAGCAGCCCGGAGCGCCGGGGTCGGCCTCCCCCAGCCAGCCGGGCCGGACCGAGCGAACCCAGAGCCAGTGCGAGGTGGAGCGGGACCGAGTGGTCGGGGCGGCGACCCAGAGGAGCATGAGCATAGCCGCGGGGTGCTGGGGCCGCAGCGGGAGCACCAAGGAGGGCAGCGGAGGGTTACTCGGCCCGAAATAAGGTTCAGAGTGGAGCTGTGGCGCTAAAGGACCCGGTCGGAGCCACCATGATCTCTGGATGAAACGGAGGGTTTGTATTTTAGAAATGAAAGGGACAGGTGAGGGTTGATGACGGAGGGATCTGTCCAGGAGGAGTGGACTAATCAGGCCACGTGGGATCCAGCGAACAAAAGACAATTCTGTAGCATGACTCTTTTACAGTAACACTTTTATAGGATACATCATTAACTAATAAAAACAACAACAAGGAAGGATTAAATGAAATATTGTAAGCCTTAAACTAATCTCGTATAACGGGACCCCCACCTCCCCGTCCAAGCATTCACTCTCTCATGAGCTCAGGACAAACTGCAGAGCCAGACTCATCTTCAAACAGTCGAGCACGGGTTCGAGGACAAGTTCACCGGCAGCCATGACAAAGAGCCGGTGACTTTCACTTCTGTTTCTGTCCCACTGTCAGCTGAGCAACAACAACTCTACCCAGAAATGACTGGCAATAAGTAAGTACAGAACACACAGTCAGCTCATCCAAATCACATGAAAGACAACTCACTTACCTCTTGTTGTGTCTCTCCATGCAGATAGTTTGAGGTTTGTTTGTCCAGGATTTTAATCTAGTACAGTATGCAGAGTAACGATGACAGGAAGGAGTCCTAAAACCCAGAAATGAGTTAGCATTTTAGCACTTCTGGTTCCCACCTCTGGAAGTCAGTGGCTTTTTTGAATGGATTTTAACATGGAGGTCTATGGGGATTGACTCGCTTTTGGAGCCTCAAGTGGCCATTTGAGGAACTGCAGATTTTGGCAATTCCACATTGGCTTCATTTCTCTTGGTAGAGACAGAAACCTTAGAAAGTTGGGCACAAAACCAAAACTGTCTGCGTGGCGCGATACCACCAGAGGTACGTGGGGAAATCTGTGTTTTTGTCGTTTGGGTGAACTGATCCTTTAAACACCTGAGAGCTGGATTTGACATCCTGAAATATATCGTCTCAGAGGTGAAAGTACTTCTTGTCTTCGTCACAGAACAACTTTGTTCCTCACTGATGTATTTAAATACATACTGCTAGTTTTCATCACCCCCCCGTGTGTGTGTGTTTGAGAGACTCTGTAGTATTTTCCCGTTCAGTGTGGCCTCTGGGCCATCCAAGGCCTTAATATCCAACAACTCACTCCACAGATGGAACAGACAGCAGACAAACAGGGCATGCAGCATTAAAGCAACAACTGAAACTCTGTACAGTCCACAGCAACAATCCCTTTATATATTCATCTGCTTGCAATACCTCTGATCCACCTGTTGGTGGCGTTCTGTTCCCCACTTGTGCTGCTGCTGCTGCTGGGACACACTCGGGTGGTGTTTCCCGGCATTTTGCTCTTCTGGACGGGCGGAGGATGGACGTGGTGTTTCTGCTGAGGAGCCTGTTTCCTGTCAGGTTGGACTCCACGTAGCTTTCACTCACTGAGACCTGTAAATCTTTCAGTATTTTTACCAGACGGACTGAAGAATGGGCCGGAAGTGATTCAGCATGAATGTTGAAAAGACCGGATCGATCCTCATGGGAGCAAACATCACGTTGTTGATTCTGTCTACTGAACTGTATATTTTCATACGAAGGGGACACAGAAGAAGAAGAAGAAGCCACCTCACACCTCCAATCCAAAAACACAAACGTCGTGCACAGAATAGTTTCCAGTGCTGATGCCACCCTCGCTCATTAAAGGATAGGTTCTCAAAATCTGTCTTAAAACAACAGTCAGGTGTCCGTATGAGCAGTGAAACAGTTGCTGCTTGCTGTTTCATACTGGAGATTGAAACATTTCTAATGTGCTTCCAATCTAAGTGATGGGGGATCAAATCCACCTTGTTCTGTGCAAAAACATATTCAAAACTTTAAGCTAATATGAAGGATCAGCAGTCTGAGTTAGTCAACTCAAGACTAGGGCTGTCAATCGATTAAAATATGTAATCGTGATTAATAGCAAATTAATCACACATTATTTATCTGTTCAAAATGTACCTTAAAGGGAGATTTGTCAAGTATTTAATACTCTTATCAACATGGGAGTGGACAAATATGCTTCTTTATGCAAATGCATGTATACATTTATTATTGGAAATCAATTAACAACACAAAGCAATGACAAATATTGTCCAGAAACCCTCACAGGTACTGCATTTAGCATAAAACAATATGCTCAAATCATAACATGGCAAACTGCAGCCCAACAGGCAACAACAGCCGTCAGTATGTCAGTGTGCTGACTTGACTATGACTTTGCCCCAAACTGCATGTGATTATCATAAAGTGGGCATGTTTGTAAAGGGGAGACTCGTGGGTACCCATAGAACCCATTTACATTCACATATCTGGAGGTCAGAGGTCAAGGGACCCCTTTGAAAATGGCCATGCCAGTTTTTCCTCGCCAAAATGTATTGTAATTTTGGAGCATTATTTAGCCTCCTAACCATGACATGGTTGGTACCAATGGATTCTTTAGGTTTTCTAGTTTCATATGATACCAGTATCTTCACTCTAGCTTTAAAACTGAGCTCACTACAACCTAAAAATCGCAAGTTGTGTTAATGCATTAAAGAAATTAGTGGCGTTACTTACTTACTAACTTTGACAGCTCTACTACAGACTTTTCAGTATGAAATTAGATAAATACAAAATTTTTGACAAATTCCAGTAAGGATTCAGAGTTTATTACAGCACTGAGTCAGCTCTGCTAAATGTTACGAAAGACTTACAGCTGTCTTTAGACTCCGGAAATCATGCTATTTAAATTTTTGATACTCTCAGACTCAAGCATATAGTTGAGGTTCAGAGTAAGACCTTAAATTGCATCTACAACATAGATCAGTATCAGTTATGATTGATAGCTTTTCATCCTCTTCTGCTTCTGTCTCCTGTGGTGTACCCCAAGGCTCCATCCTAGGTCCTATTTTATTTTCATTACATGCTTCTACTGGGCTCTGTGTTCTGAAACTTCAACATCCCTTATTATTTCTACGCCGACGATACGCAGCTATACCTCAAAAATGTCTTCAACTAAATGAGAAGTGTTTAGACTAGCGACGAGTTTCCTCTGTCTTCAAATCTCGGTACACATGCCAACACGCTGTGTTAAATTTGACAAACATACAAACTTTTAATACTAAAAAGACAGACTTTGGAAGATATTCGTTGATTGTTCTTACTCAGAATGTTATTATAGCCTCACATTAGCCTCAGATAAACTTTATTTTTGTGGATTTTGTCCTCCATCACTTACTTGATTAAAGCAAGTAAAACTTGTTTAAATGTTCATACGGGCTCCTGACTACTGATTTAAGACGGAGCTGAAAATGAACCTCTCCTTTAAACCCTGAAAGCTTTTGGATGTGTGGAGCAGTTGTACCTCTTGTTCTCTTCATTTTACTATGCTGTTGTTTTATTCCCGGCTTCCACTACCACACCAGAGTGTCTGTTTCCACTCTTCTGTGTGAGCAGCAATGTCTTCAACCCACCACGAAAGCCAAAATCATTCTCTAAATACTGTAGTTAATCAACTGTGTAACCTCATTGTTGTTTTTTTGCACTAGTTTACGGTGGAAATATATACTGTAGTTACCATCTCATGTCGCTACATCTGGACACCTCTGTAGTGCATGACACTTTTTGTTAATTTCAGGGTTTACTGTATGTGTGCAGGTACGCACACGTCTGTACATTTTGTCAGGATATGAAAATAATGTTAGTAAATGTGCCAAACAGTTCTAGAGAAGTATTCAGACCAGAGGTTTTCAAAGTGTGACACCTCCATCCTCCTGTTATTATTCTTTTTGGAAGATAATCATGATGTAAACAGGAAGTAAAATGTTGCTATGGGTTTAGTGAGTTATGCTGTAGACTACAGCTTTTATATTTACATTTTGGCAATTAAAAGTATGCCGAATTAGCGATTAGCACTTCTTGTCTGCCATGTACTCATGGACGTACAGACAACTATCACTGGATTACTTTGATATTGAAGAAAACTTTAAAACGTCATGATTCTCAGGCAAGTTCTGGAGGTATAAGAAGAGCCTTTTTTCCCTCTGTTTTCTAAGCAGATTTACAGATGTTAAATTGCGATGGACCTCAGAGATATTATATCCTCGGGAAGTGTAAGTCGCACTGAATCTAAAAATATGTGTATCATGTCTGTGTGTTCAGATTTGACTGAATTATGACTCCAAGAAGGAGTACAAATTATTGTAAACATGTCCTAAAGTATGAACCTGAAAATGAGCACAATATGGGAACTTTAACGTTAGGATAGGTCGTCAGGCTGCGACTCTTGCGAGAGTTTTTGAATATTTTTGCAATTTGTGTGACCTTCTAACACAACCGTTTATCTTTCCCCTGGTGGAGGCGTCTCACAGTTTGAAATCCCCTGATTTAGACTGTACCCAACCTTTTATTATAGTAAGAAGGGGAGAAGCTGAGAGCATTACTTACTTCTCTGACTGGATAATTTAACGTTGTCCATGTCTGAGAAAGAAAAAGTGTCTTTGACAGAATACTGAATAATCTCTGAATTGAGAGCAGAGGTCGAGCATGTTGCTGTAATCGTGGACAATAAGCTGTTTTATTTCCCCTTTTAGCCGTTTGGCTGCTGAGTTGAATGTCGGCCGTTTTGGATTCTTAAGCTTCTTCATGGAGCCGCGGATGTGTCAGTGTACATACTGTAAAGATGTATATGTAGGACTTATATGGTTGAGAGTTATTTATTTACCTAAAGATCATAAATGTTACTCTGGAAAATTTCAGGTGAAATATATTTGAAGATATGTAGCATTTTTATTTGTCATTAAGGCGACGGACCAACGCTTTGGGAAGGCTTTTTGTTTTTTTTACCAGTGCAATATTATTGTTCTAATCACAGCAAACCACTAACTATCACAGCAGGGGCACAATCTACCACAATATACAATCCACACACACCAACCTGCAGAAAACTATTTATATCTACTGTTGACCTCTGCTGTCTCTCTTTACAACCGTCAACTGCTGAGCATTTTATAGGACTTACTTAAACGTTTTCAAACTTTTACAAAACCTTTGAAATATAACTGGAAGCTGGTTTTTCAGTCAGCCGTGGGTGCATGAAGAAGTTATACCCCCATTAAACAAAGCAGCTCTATTTAACAAGCTGTTGTTGCATGTCATCCAGTCAGATTGGAACTACTTAACCTTCATGCTTAACAATAATAGGCCAGTTATGTTGTCCACTATGTCCTCAATGTTTAACGAAATATATATCAAAGCTGATTATATTTGAGAATATTACAATTATAATATAATATTATAAATATATATATTATAAATATAATATTTTGGATATATGCAGTTTGAAATTAGATTCAAATCTGACATGCTCAAATTATAAAGATTTTCACTTTATTTTAACCCTGTTATTTAGCATTTATAAGCAGTATATAAACACTTAATTAACACATTATAACACACTATAATGTAGTTGTAAGCAATTATAATGACACTGTATTTATTTGTATCAACTTAAACTCTCCCTACTGTATAAAGCATCCATAATTTGATTAACTAAACTGTTAATTATAAAGTGTTATAATCCATTAATTAGGTGTTAATAAACTGCTTCTAAATGCTAAACAGGGGGCTTTAAAATAAAGTATTACCAGTATTTCTCTGTATTCTGTTAGCAGCTGTATACAGATGGCCATAAACTCTTTTTACATGATTAGAAAGTGTTATTCTTTCATTCATGACATTAACAACTACTGATAAATGTGTATTTGATCAACAACGCCAGTCTGTTGTTTTCAGACAGAGGATACAGTAGGTACTGACGTCTCCTAGCTCATAATGTGTTCAGGCAGATCGGGCTGACCTCTGACCTCTGCCCGGGCCACCGGCTCTCTCTACCATTGTCTGTTCTGTGGAATAAATACAATTGGAGGTAACTCAACATGTGTACGTGTGGTTTTATTCGGGTCTGTCAGACTGAAATATCTCAACAAATATTGGTGGATTGTTATGAAATTTTGAGACTTTGGTGGTTTTCCTCCAGTGCCACCTGCAGGTTGTGGTTTCTATTGAAATATCTTAACAGCAGCTTTGTGGAAATAAATATGGGGTGAAATGCAAAGGGAAAATTGTGCATAAATAAATGCAAAAATACATGAATAAATACGTAAATTTAAAAATAAATGTAAAAATGAATAAATAATAAAAGCAAAAAAAATAATATATATGTATATATATATATATATATATATATATATATATGAATACATACGTAAATTTAAAAATAAATAAATATAAATGTAAAAATAAATAATAAAAGCAAAAAAATGTATATAAATGTAAATACGTAAATTTAAAAATAAATAAATAATAAATGCAAAAATAAATAAATAAAATAAAAAAATTAATAAAAATAAATACATTAATAAATAAAAGGGAAAATAAAACAGGAGAGTGAATAAATAAGGGAATTAATACAAAGATAAATAAATAAACAAGGAAATTAAAACAGAAATATCAATTTATGTCACATTTTATCAATTACTTAGTGGTTTCATTTATTTTTAATATTAATTTTGCTACATATAATGACATATTTATTTATTTATTGAGTATTATTATTATTATTTATAATAATTTTTTATTTTATTTTATTATTATTATTTATTATTATATTATTATTATTTATTTTCAAATTGCATGATTTTTTCATTCTTATTTTTATATACATATTTATATGAGCGCTGTTGGAAGCCTGAGAACTAAGAATTTCATGTACATGACAATTAAAAACTTGAACTTGAATGAGTCTTCATAAATTCAAATTCAAAGTTCAGCAAGAGTCAACAAACAAACAAATAAAACAAAAACTGAGAGTTTTGAGAGCAAAAAGTTGTCCAACAAAAACAAAACAAAGTGACCCCTCTTGTCTTGTCACTCATAAACCATCTTCTCCGGAAACAGCGGAGCAGTGTGTTACCTCCCCAGTAGTCCGGCCTCCAGCCTCCGGCAGGTGTGCTGCTGAGTGACACCTGCTGGAACAAACCGCGTGGGAGCCGGGCTGTTTGACGGTGACGGAGTGTGACGGTGACGGAGTGTAAAATAAATAATTTGGTTATAAACGGGTGAATTTACCGGGCTGTTTCTCTGCTGAACGGATCTTCTTCTGGTGAGTTAACGTTTCTGGAGTTTAGGCGGGAAAACCATCAGTTCCTCAACGGTCGAAAATATAATAAACCATCGATGTTTTAAAAACCCAGAAGGTAGTTTAACTTCTGAGCAAGCTAATGTAACGTTAGCTAAGTAGTCTTCATAAATAAGATTATATTTCTTTGTGTTTTGTGTTGTAACGTTTGAAGTTTTAAATGTTCTGGAAGGACCGGTTGTAGTCCGAGCTAAAGCTAACGGTAGATGCTACACCACAATTTACGAAATCTCGCGATATTATGGAGGTAAGACGTTGGCCTCGAATGGGCCTCGGGCAGTGAGTCTCGCGAGAGTTTTTGGACGTTTTCGCAACTTGTGGGTTACCTCCTAGACCCGACCGATGAAAAGCGAGAGGAGCCCCACAGACTGGAGGTTTCACCATAGAACCATTAAACCATTAAAACAGCAGCTGTATACATTACTAAAACAATGGTAACGTTATACAGTACTTTTAGTCATCTATTTTGACTTTTCTGTTCACTTGCTAACTGGTTTCCATGCACAATCAATTGCAAAACTTGATGTCAGGGTCATACAATATGGAAAATCTAAAATAAATAAATAAATACATCATTAAATGTAGTAAAAATATTAAAAAATAAATGTAGCCATTAATTAATTAATTAAAAAAAAAGTGACATAAATTGATATTTCTGTTTTCATTTGCTTCTTTATTTATTTATCTTTGTATTAATTCCCCTATTTATTTACTCTTCTGTTTAATGTTCCCTTATTTATTTCTATTTTTTTTAATTTATTTATGTAGTTTTGCATTTCTTTTTTATTTATGTATTTATTTATGTATTGATTTTTTAAATTTATATTTATTTTTAAATGTATTTATTTATTTATGTATTTTTGCATTTATTTATTTACTTATGCACGATTTTCCCTTTGCATTTCACACCTTACTTATTTCCCCAAACTTATTTATTTATGTATTCTTTTCTTTATGCATTTCTGCCTTTTTGTTTGGGGAAATAAATAAGGGTGAAATGCATAAATACGTACATTTAGAAATGAATATATAATATACATAAAAAATAAATGCAAAAATAAATAAATAATAAATGTGAAAATAAACAATTAAAATTAATAAATGAAATCATTTAGCACTTAAGTTCCTATAAATGATTAAAAGTGTCTGTAAAATGTTATGAATATATATATAAAGTTTTCTGCAATAACAAATACAGCATAATCTTAATATTTTAAAGTCAAGTTTTTACAGAATAAATAAAAACAAATACATCAACAAGAAGTAGGGTTTCTTTATTTTGGCAAATGAAAAATTACTGTTTCAGTAATTGTTGTATGGAGCACTCTGAAATCAACTGCTTTGTCCTTGATTATAGTGCCCCCATTAGGTCAATTAATGTAATGCAAGGTTAATTTTGTGTTTTAAGCTTTCTCTCAATCAAACATATATTACATACAGCATCAACACAAACACACAGTAGCTCATTTTACACACTAACTGCACATGGCCTGCTCACCCCTGAGCTGAAACAAGGGGACGAAACAGGAATAAAATCCTCCAAATATTGCACAAAATGGCAAAAAAGTTGTTTGTTTATAAAATTGGCCAAAGTGAGCTAGATAAGCTATGATTTGACTATAAAAATGTATTTAAAACAAATAATTATTCACTTTTCTTTTTTTAAAATGAAGCACTTGTGACTTATCACACATACAAAAAACCTTGTAAACACACTTCACAGGAGGATGAAGAGCAACGACGGTCTGCTCTTTGGTTTTACAGATGGACGGATGCATGATGGGAAGCGACGGCAGCCTGTACAGCAAAGAGGTGGAGGAGGAGAGACCAAACGCACAGAAGACAGTAAGTCATAAAATCACAGCCGAGCTGAAGCAGCTCTTGACCTCCTCGGCGGCAGGCCTTCACCTTTCTGAAGTCAATATTACAGTGAGAGATATCGTATATTTAATGTGTGTCTATAGTGCACGAGGCCTCTTCGGGGTTATCTGTTGGCTAGCTTGCTCCTCTTCCTGGAGAGCAGAACGGAAAGACTTGACTTTATCTGAAAGAAGAATATCACAGCACAGGTTACACATTTACTCAAGTACAAATTTGAGGTACTTTACTTGAGTATTTTCTTCTCATTGCACTTTCTATTAAATTATCGCACATTTATCTGTTCAAAATGTACCTTAAAGGGAGATTAATCAAGTATTTAATACTCTTATCAACATGGGAGTGGACAAATATGCTGCTTTATGCAAATGTATGTATACATTTATTATTGGAAATCAATTAACAACACAAAACAATGACAGATATTGTCCAGAAACCCTCACAGGTACTGCATTTAGCATAAAACAAATATGCTCAAATCATAACATGGCAAACTGCAGCCCAACAGGCAACAACAGCTGTCAGTGTGTCAGTGTGCTGACTTGACTATGACTTGCCCCAAACTGCATGTGATTATCATAAAGTGGGCATGTCTGTAAAGGGGAGACTCGTGGGTACCCATAGAACCCATTTACATTCACATATCTGGAGGTCAGAGGTCAAGGGATACATATGATACCAGGATCTTCACTCTACCTACGACCTAAAAATCGCAAGTTAAAGAAATTAGGGGCGTTAAAATTAATTTGTGTTAACGCGTTATTGCATTAAGTTTGACAGACCTACAGTAGTAGAATTCAAATACTATGCACTAAACTGTCAAGATTTGGACCTGAATCCAGCAACAATACTACTAAATGCCCATTTACATTCTGAAAAAAGTGGTTGGGAGTTTAGTTTCTCTTTAAATTAATCTGGCCTCATTCAAGTCAGACTTGTGGGCTTAAACATTTAGCGACTGGACAGATGATGTTTACCTCTCAGCTCGACGAGGATGTCGATCTTCTGGTCCAGGATTTGTTCTAGTTGAGTTGCGAATGACTCGACGTCGTAGTCCACCTCCTCCGTCATCTCCAGAAGCACCTTCTCGTCTTCCAGCCAGCGGATCGACTCCTGTAAGGACACGCTGCAGTTTAAACTTTATGATGTAAGACATGAAGCTGATGAAGAGGATGAGAATGAACATCTGCCTTAAATTAATGGACGTTAGATGTGGACTACTAGAGGGGATTAATCTGTGTGGGTCACATTTTTAAAGATTTGTAACTTTGCATTTCAACATATTTCAGTAATAAATATTTGACCTCCATTTTGGCAGTGCTACAACCAGGCAGTTTGTTATTTTCCTGACCTTGAAATTCACTTTGTCTCTGTGTTATTTTGGTGGGAGAGTTTTATTCAAATTCAAAGTCTGTTTATTGTGATTCTGACAAGAATAAACTAAATACTTGAAAGAAATCAGCCGCAATTACAGAATAATGTCTAAAAATGTACCACTCTCCGTCCTTTAGAGGCATTTAAATTAGCATTAAAAAGCACTGATTTATAAGTTATTGATTTTTGCGGTATCTGCCAGGGTTTATACATATTTTACGTGATTAAAATAAGTCCCTCTGGCTCTACTTTACCTGGAAAACGGCCCGGTGGTCCTCCAGAACCTGCTCCTCCATCTCTACCAGCTGAGAGACGGCTTCATGGAAGGTGAAGAGCTGCGGGGAAACCTCTTCCTCCTGCAGAGAGAACAGCCATATTTATTTCAGTGACACTGTGACAGGACAGAGGAATACCTCTACTTCTTCTATACGGTCTATGGGAAAGACGTAGAAAAATGTGAACCTATCCTTTAATTGTTAAATAAAGCATATCTTTGTCTTACGTTCTGTTCACAGAGCAGCTTCAGGTCGTCTCTCTGTGGAGAACTGCCGACTCCCCACTGAGCCTCCAGCACCTCCAGCTGGTTGACGTGTCCCTGACGGATGTCCATCGCTGCTGCAGGGTCCGCTGTGAGTTCCTTCACCCTAAAATAACAACATGACTATTGTAACTGCTGCTCGGGTATCTGATGTAGCACAGTGGGTGGGAGTTGCATGCAATGTGCAGACATGTTGGTGGTGAAAATGCTCAATGCATGCCAGAGGGAAGAACAAACAATACAGACTGACTCCATGCAGGTTCAGCAGAAATGAAGCCTTGATAATAAAAAAGCAGTTCAACATCAACAAATACTGGATGGTGGAGGAAACGGTTAATGCAAAATTAACAAACAAAAAAATGCAGAACTTATCCCTTTTACTAACTTTGGGATTAAGTGATGTAACAACTTGAGCTGACGTGCATTATCATCCTAAAATATACTGAATATATTTGGTGTTGTACTGTCAGATTGTAGTCAGATTGATCTTTGGAAATGCATTCTAACTAATTATTCACACAATTGAAATTAAATTTTTCTCAAATACCGCTTGCAGGTGGTAGTTTTTCATTTTATTTATTATTTAATATTTCTTTATTTTGTTTTATTTCTTTTATTACTGACACACCGACTGACTGAATTAATTTATGTGAAATCACATTCACCGGAAGATAACTTTTGTTTTGAAGCCAGTTCTTACACGCTCTTACTGTAATGCCTAGTATATACTGTACATGTACCGCATCTACCCTACCGTTACTCAATCAGGAGGAAATAGTGCATTTATTGGGGGACTATTTTCAGCGGCGGATTAATCCACATGTGGTGCTCTAGTGAGTATTAGTGTCAGCAGGACAGTGTATGAGGGATTGAGTCAGAATAAACTACAGTGTGTGTGTGTGTGTGTTCATGGTGATGAAGGAAGATGTCACCCAGTGACACAGTGAGGCTCACTGATGTGCTTTTAATGGAGAAGAGATATCAGGCTGTGATACACAGATTATATATTGATTGCTGGTTTTGGTCTTTTCATGGTTGACAATAAGAAAAACATAGACTATTAGGGACTGGGACTGAAATATATTTCTAAGTGATTTGGGGTAACGTCTGAGTGGACAGGAAGCAACAAAAGGTGGTTATTGATGGGTAATGTGGGTGATGTCACATGCCAGTATGATGGTAACTTGTGGTGAAGGGAGCTGTGGAGAGAAGTGATGTAGTATAAAGTGATCGTACTCGTAAGTAGGAGAGAGCTCAGAGCGACTCCCTCCACCTCCGCTCTGAGAGAAGGGGATGTCTGAGGGACTTATCCCAAACTCCTTTACTCTGGAAACACGGCAGGAGAGAGACAGAAAACCAAGAAGAAGAAGAGACAGGAGAAGATCGTGTTATGTTGTGAAACTATTCTCACATTAATTTAATTTAAAGCTTTTAAAATAAAACCATCTGTTTTACCTGTTGGCATATCTCAGCGTGTTCAAGGTGTTTTCACACGACGCCATTCCAGGAGAGATGGTTGCAATCTGTGAAACATTAAGAGATCAATATTTGTCATATTTTCAATAATGCATTTGTGCACAGGAGGTGCAGTAATATACACACAGCGTTGTTCTTGTCTTACCATGCATGTTCTGGAGAATTCTCCTATGAAGGAGTCTCGCAGCACTTGGGTTAACTTGCTGGCTCTAAACGGAGTGTGAGGTTTGTTTCTGCCCAGCGCTCGAATGCACTCCTGCAGACAGACAGACAGACAGACGGGAACATCATCAGAGGCTCTATAGACGAGCAATATCTAAATGCACAGCACATTAATATTGGAACGAGTAGTCGACTAACTGCGTAAAGTATTAAGAAAATATTCTCTGGTTCCAGCTTCTCAAATGTGAGGATTTGCAGCTTTTATCTGTTTTTATATTATTAAGGGGAGACACTACAGGTGAATAACTAAGAGATATAACCATGAAACATCTCCAGTTGATTTCTTACATTAAGACAATATTATTTTATATTACAAGTTTAAGTAAGCCTTTAATTAAACCGAAAGACAACGTGTTGCAGCGCTGTGCTGTCCATCTCAGCCGAGAACGGAGAAGTGTCTGGTTGATTCCTTTCCGAGTCATGTCATGGACACGAAACCAAGCCAGGGTCGGCGAGAGGAAGCCTACGCAGGCTTTCATTACGCACAGGCTTACAGCCGGGCACTGCCGGGATTGCGGAAACACAAGCCTCAAATTGCCACCGTTTAGGGGGAGAGGGCCCACAAGATGCTAAGCGTGGACAGAGGTGTGTGTGCGACGTCCACACGAGGCGTAAAAACAGCACTCATGGACTCCCAATGACGCATTTTTGTCCAAAAAAGCGTGTGTGGGGGAAGCCTCTGATTTTATCAAGTCTGATTTCATAGCCAGAGGTCGGACGCTAAATCGTTGCTTTTCCAAAACCTCGTACTGCTATTTTTGAGCGTAACCTTCACATGCCGCCACCCAAACATACAGCTGACTGTACTGTTCAGCCTTTACAGTAAAGTCACTGATGCTCAGGATATCTTTAAGTACTGAGGAGGAGACCTTTAGCGCCAGCAGACTCTTGTTGATCTCGGCTCCTTCGAGGCGAGTCTGGCGGTCGGCGCTGGACGTGTCCGCCCCTCTCTCGTTCCCCGCCAGGTCGATAAGGGAGAACTTTCCGTGCATCTTCCCCCTCCGACGGAGAATGATCTGGAAGACGGCGTGGCTCCGAGAAGAGTGAGCGTTCGCCGAGGTCTGACCAGAAGTCCTGAAAGAGACGCAGACATATAAAGCTTACCCAGAACAAACTCCTCCTGTTGCTGCTGTTTTATTTAAACCATCATCTCCTACCTGCAGCTGTTTCCCACTTCGATGAGTTTGAGGACGTCCTCTGTGCACTTCACCTCCCTCTCCTGCAGCCCCACCACCTGCACCTGCTGCTTCCCGTCCTCCAGGACCCGTAACTTGGCTTTGCGGTTTAGCAGGTCAAACACCTTTTAATACAAACACAGATTGGTTCAGTGTTTCACCCGATGTCTCTACAGCTTTAAGCTGCCGTCACATGATAAGAAATGTGTTCTTCATTCACCGCTAGGCAGGGCGCAGACGCAGAGCCTTGCAGAGGCAAAGTGCAGCGAAGGTATAATATGACATTGAAAAGTGCGCAAGGAAGCTACTTCACTGTTTCTAAGCAACAACAACAGTTGCAGCTGTTATCTCATTGGTTGCGCTTTGAAAGGTCAGCGGCAACCAAGGTCGAGATTGAAATAATTTGAACTTTGAGTGTAAAAATTGAATGATGTGGTTCCTTAACAAAAAACACTTTTTTTTTTTTTTTTTTCTCGTAAATTTGTGACTTTAATCTCAGAGAATATTCAACTTAAATCCTGAGTTTTTTCTTGGAATATTAACCCGCTTCCCGTAATATATATATCCCTAATACGCCATCTTACTTCACACACAGTGGTGGGGATAAATGAATGAAACGGTGCTGTAAAAGTGATCAAAGATGAATTTATTACTGCTGAAATTGTTGGTTTTGCCGCAGCCAAATCATTACTGTTGAAAAGCTGAATTATCTGCCAAAAAGCTGGAAGGCTGCTTGACAGCATGAGACTAATTTGCATCCCTCACGATGTCAATCAATCTTTAAAAATGCTCAAGTGTTCCCAAATCATCTCTGCCATCTCCTGGAAACTCCTGACAGTTTCTCTGGAGCTTTCCTAAATATCAGCAGAGATGGGAGTCATTTCCTAAGTTACGAAAGTTGATAAAATACTTTTACGATGAGTTTTTTGGACTGATTTCCTACCCTGAGACACTTGATAATTATAGGTTTCAGAGGCAACACAAACTCAGTCCTCTTCTTGAATAAATCTGTTACTAATTGTTTTAAAAGACACTTGCCTTCCCGCTGTAAATCTCAAAAAATGTGGCAAAGATTTGGAGGTCCAACTTCTTATAATTTGGCTTCTTTATCATGAGAAAGACGTCTCTGGCTGCACAAGGAAAGAAACAAAGAGACTTGAGTTCAGTCAGATGCAGTAACCAGCAGTAAAGATAAGAGCTGTAATGTGTGGGAGGAACTAACCCGACAGTGCATAGATCCCTTTAGAGCAGTCCTGGTTCTTTCCTGAAAAGTCGCCTCCCATTGTCTAAAAGGAGATACGAGTTAGAACAGGAAGAGTGCACTAAAATCGTAAACTCTTTGTTTAAAGTTAAAAATCAAAGCGCTCACATGTGTTTTTCCACTTCCTGTTTGTCCGTATGCAAAGCAAGTCGCCATCCCCCGCTCAAAAATGGTTTCAACCAGCGGCTGGGCAGTGAACCTGAGAGAGGAAGAGCGTTAAACACAATTTATTCATACGATTATTTTAGGGCTGCAACTAAACATTATTTTCATTAATCTGATGATTATTTATTATTGTTTGGTCTATAAAATATATCTATAAAACGTGATGAAGTAGTGTGGGATCATGGGAGTTGTCTGCATTGCAGTCTGATAACTTAAATATTCAGACGTCAGATGACTAAAATCCTTCATCTGGTTAAAATATAGAGTTAAAAACCACCAAGATTTAAAAAGTGTATTATAAAAATGTGGCTTAAAACTGGATTAAAGTCAATTAATGACAGCTTCTGGCAGACAACCACAACGATGATGCATGCACAATGGAGATATGACGGAACGGACCGCTACCTTGATTAAAATTATGGATTGAAAATTGTTGGAAATATTCGGGATAATGTAAGTACACAACTCAATAAAATATATCACATAGGTCTTGCTGTTTTTTGACATTTTAATGCGGAAAAGTTACAAATTAAACCTTCTAATATTGAACGTTTTGGAGTTCCAAAGGAAAACAGATTACCTGTAAATCATCTCATTGGTGGAGTTCTCATCGAAGGCGTAGTCGAATCGGAAGGTCTGGTTCTCCAGGTAGCGGGTCAGGTCCACTTTCTGTTTGGGCTCGTGGACCATCACCACGTCTTTACTGGGGATGGTGATCACATCCAGATCCTTCATTGTCATTTCTAACGAGACACATGGGCAAAGACTTTATTTTCTCCCATTTTTTTTGTCCATGCGTAAACGACTGTTACTGAAACTGTGTTCAGACAGAAAGTGAGGCGAGTTTTGCTTTACTCAGACTGAACACACCTGTTGTATAAAGCTACTCATACCTTTTTTATTGAGGGGACGTGCACGTACACACACACATATCCGGTGCTCCTCGATCTGAAACATCACAAGTTACAGATAAATTGCACGAGTTACGTCATTTCTAAGGACATGCAGGCCTCTTAGACATTAGAAAGAGCCTCTGATTAGACATTTAACCACTTTATTTCCCCTCAAGTAGCTTTAAAGTTGGAAAAAAATCACCTTATTCCATGCTGACAGTTTCACAATAGCTTCATTGAAGCTACATGATGGTTACACTGAAATACTCAAATGTTTTCTATGAAATATTCCAGATGTCTTGTGCATCATTTTATACACATTTCCCCAAAATTCAACCTGAATTTTGTGGTATATTTGGAAATGTTAGGATCTCAACTAGAATTTAAAATAAAGTTATGTTGTTTTTTTAAAGAAATGCTTGGCTGCACAGCATGAGATTGTAATGACTAGTTGTGGGGTTTCAGGGGCTAAATCTAAAGATTAAGCTTGTTATAGTTGATGATAACAAGCTCCACAACAAGAGCAATAAAAGTGCGTTCTTTTGGTTAAATACCAAACGGTAATTTCTAATTAATATCTCATCCATGTATCTACATCTTGCCTAATATATAAATATGTTAAAGTCACTTCTACTCCAATGTGTAACAACTGGATGCCTGGCGATTGTGGAGGAAATAATCGGGTTTCCTCACATCTTTACTCAATTATCTGGACACCTTTTATTAAATGAGACACTTGCTTCTATTAACTGTGTCACAAGTACTTCACACTGAATCTGGAAACAACGTGGCTCTGAACCCGACTTACCAGATCATTATTGGTTAAAGGCCGGTAGTCCAGACTGGCTCTGAAGTCTCTGATCATACACATGATTTCATAGTTTGGTAAATTGACGTCCACCTCCTGAAATGGAACAAAAAACAAAAGTATCACATGAAACATACTCTCAAAAAGCCAGTAAATTTTCTGTTTTGTATATTTTACATATCAATTCAGACAGAGCAGAGAAAAATGTGTGTATTTATTCTGAAGCAAATGAAAATCACCTTCTTTATTTGGATATTATAAATGATATTTACACCGTGCCTTTAAAACTGAACATGAACCCGACCCAATATTTTTGCTTAATTTCATACATTATTGACGACCAGGTTAAATTAGAAACACGTTTCCTCTTCCCATATGCACATATCTACCTGCAACACATGCACGCAAACACGTGGAAGTAAAGAATTTGAACAGTCAGACATTTATAAGCCCCCTATCGTCAAATACATGTTTCTCCTCTTGTTATTTAACTTTGATGTTTGAGCTTCACTGTGCAGAATGATATGTGCTCACCTATAATCTCAGTTTAAGACGTATGAGAATGATTTTATGACTTTGCAAATACTTTGGAGGCCAATCATGGTCCGATATGTAACTTACACAAGTGTGATGTGGAAATCTGAAACCCCCAGCATGTATATGTGTATATGCTGTACTGTATGTGTGTATACTGTACTGTCTGTGTGTATATGTGTGTATACTGTACTGTCTGTGTGTGTGTGTGCTCCTCACTTGTGCCCTCTTCTCTCTGAGCTCTTGTTGCTGAAGTCTCCTCTTCTCTCGTCTCTCCTGCAGTTTCTCAACTTCCTTCACACAGTTGGATTTCTTCCGTGCTGGAAAGTAGAAGTAGAGAGCAAAATAATCAAAACAGTCACAACTAACAACAAAATTATTTAAAGGCACAATGAGTAGGACAACAACAATGTATAGACCCATACAAAAATAATCCCTCTCAATGATCACTTCTGACCCACTAGAAGTGTGTGGTGGTGTCTGTATCTGCAGAGACTCTGTGTCTCTATGTCGCTGTGTTTGGGACGTTTCTGGGCAACCTACAGTATATGAAAACGTAGCGACCAGGTGCCAGATCGTAAGCACGCATCCAAGAGGAAGCTATAAAAATGGGCGGACACAGCGCTGAAAAAAACACAAATATAGCGGACATAGCTCGTTCCAAAACGCGAGTGAGTCTGGTGGCTGGCTTTCACCTGCCGGCGAGCACCGTAACCCTCGTTGAGCCGGAGAGGAAGGACCAACTTTGAATGTTGTGTTTACAAACTGTAGCAGACAAATCCTCCCCATTGTGCCTTTAATGCGTCAGTAAATAATGTATATAATAACTTTTACTTGTTTTTACACTCTCATATTGCTACTTTTACTTAAATAAATCATCTAAATACTTCTTACGCCGCTGGTTTTTAATAGTTTTGGAGCTCTATGGCTTTGGATACACAGACAATACTTGTTAGTAGATGCATTCATTGTTTGGTTTAGGACAGTAAAAATATAGTCATTTCCAGACTTATCCTTAGAAGTGATTCTGTTTTGAGTGTTGAATCTGAAGACGTATTTCATTTTATTTCCACAGTATGAGTGTACATTTATGCTAATTTCAACAGCCACAGCTGAAAACTAAAACAAGCTCTGTAGTATGAATCCGAGTCCAGCAGCCAAACCAGTGAACGGCTGTGAAAGAGCCTTTGACGCCTTCGCTCTCACAGCTGTGTGTGAGTATGACATCACTGGTTGTGGCCTCTGCGACGTTACCCTCCGCCAGAAAAATAACAACACACACAAAAACACACACTGGGTCTTGGAAACTTTAAGTACGTTGGAGATTAGAAAACTAAAGCTTGTGGACTTGAATAACCTCTGACATGTCTGATCCAGATGGAGAAGCTGAGCGTTACCGTTCTGCTGCTGGAGCAGCGTCTGGTTGAGGGCAGACATGGGAGCGATGGCTGGGGGGGGCGGTTCTGCAGGTTGGCTCTGCTGGCTGGGACGGGCCCGGGTGGTTCCCACCGCTGCAGCTGAGGAGCACAACAGTAATCAACCATTTATTATAAAACACAAATTTATTTTACCCTTAAATCTACTGGTATACAGTATATTCATGCAGATAGGTTTGGTTTTAAAGAGAAATTTACCTTTTTGTTTATTTGTTAAGTTGATGTGCTTGCTAGCTTGTTTTGCCTGCAAAGGTATAAAGGCCCTAACACACCAAGCTTGTGGTCGGCCGTCGGACAGTTTGGGGTCGTCAGGCGTCTGTCGACCTAGTTTTTGCGGTGTGTCCCGCACCGTCGGCTCTAGTCTGCCCATGTCGGAATTTTTTGGGCCGATTCACAGTTGAATCGGCGGTGAGAGAAATCACTCTGATTGGCTGTTTAGCTTAAACGAATCAGTACACGAGAAGAGAAACGGACGTGAGGAAAGCAAGCCAACGAGTAACGTCAAGAGGACACACACAGAAGGCTCTTCTCATTTTTCATCTTCATCTCATCTGATCGTTCCAACACAGATATTTTCACAACGACATGAACATCTGGAATGAATGTCTTCTGGTTTCCCTTTTTGAATGTTGAATACAGACTACCGCCGCCTGCTGGTGTGGAGAGTTATTTCCTCTCACGCAGGCGCAGAACGTTCGTGCTAACTGGCCGTCGGCTGTAGTCTTCGTAGTGTGTTCGAGTGCTAATTTTTGGCCAAGACAAAGGCGACACATCAGGTGGCCTTCGACGCTGCTACTTCTCTGATGTCTGTTTGGTGTCTCTGGGCCTTAAGTTTCAACTCTGGCTAGACTATTGTTTTCAAATGTGTGTTGGGCATTGTTGAGAGAGTTGGATAACAATGAATGGGAGCCCAAAACAGCGGCTAAATACTGGCTGATGATACTTTTTTTACTTTGCTAGCATTGTCTCTTCAAACGCAGTGCTGCTTTGTTTAGGTAAAATGGACCATAACATGACATGAAATGTTTAACTTTTGTGGCAATAGCTCACAGTGGGTATGATTAGCCTCGTTAAAAACTCCACCTAATATTGCTACTGTATTAAAGGGGCTAAAGTATGGTGTGATAAACTGATAAGAGTCAGTGGCAGTTCCTTGTAATCCTTGTAAACTCTTAACTTTGAATCAATTTGTCATAATTTCTAAGCAAGGTGATTTCATAGATAAGTTATAGCCATAGACTGCACGTCTTTTAAATCAGAATTCCACAGAGAGGAACATATTCGATCCCCGTCTGTCATACCAGCTAGATCATCACTGATGATAAGAGTGGGAACCCTGTTAAAAACGTGATTATTCTCAGGCAAGGTCCGGAGTCATACGGGGCGTCTTTTTTCTTTGACTTCTAAGCAGAGTTATGGGTGTTTATTAACGATGGACACCAGAGATAATGATAGCTTAAAAAAGTGCACAATATTGAATCTACAAATGTGTGTTCAGATTTATAACGCAAATTGTGGCAATCGGACACTAAGGGCTTTAAAATACCTTTACAGTAACTGAAAACCTCTGATTTAAATCAAACGTACCTCTATTCTCCCGTGGAG
Source organism: Hozukius guyotensis (assembly GCA_916700995.1). Classification (NCBI taxonomy): domain Eukaryota; kingdom Metazoa; phylum Chordata; class Actinopteri; order Perciformes; family Sebastidae; genus Hozukius; species Hozukius guyotensis. Next base: position 37,328 of record CAKALU010067310.1, read on the forward strand.
GATTCTCAGCTTTAGGTATCGCTGTAATCCGTTTGGTCTGAAAATAAAAAACCCAAAAGATGGCACCATGAACCGTTACAGCGTTGAAAGTAGACTGATTTCATAGTTCAGGAACACTCTACAGCGGGTATCTGTCACATGCTGCATTATGGCTCAGTTTGCACATATTGTCCCGAAAAAATGTCCCTTTAGCAAAGTCAAAACCAAACCTACGCCCTTGACAATAAAGTGACCTAAAGCTGAACAGAAACACATTGTTCTCTTCCAGTCATTAATAATAATAATAATCTATAAACATGTCATTTATGATAAAATGTATTGATAAGTGATGGGAGCAGACCTTTGGGAGTTTGCTGGTTTTAGCAACACTGGAGGGAGGAAGAGGAGCCTCGGGACTCTGTGGGATCTCCTCATCAGGAACAACATCTGGATTCAGAGCGAAGACGCTCTCCAGATCGATCTGAGGCAGAAACAAAGATTATTAATATTTCTGTTATTATAACCTTTATTTAATCAGGTAATTTCACAGGGATGGGGAGAGAGAGTTTTATGGATAAGGAGGCAAGTATCCGTGCTGCTGCATTTGTAGTGTTTTCATGGGAGTTGTAGTTTGTGGAGCAGATTTGTGTTAGAATATGGAAAGTAAACCTCAGGAACACGCTTCACTTTTT
>CAKALU010067314.1:0-12500 GCA_916700995.1 Hozukius guyotensis
AGTCTGAGTGTCCTTTAGGTGCCTTTTTGCAAACTCCAAGCGGGCTTTCATGTCCGTCTGGCCACTCTGCCATAAAGCCCAGATCGGTGGAGTGTTGCAGTGATGGTTGTCCTACTGGAAGTTTCTCCCATCTCCAAACAGGATCTCTGGAGCTCAGCCAGAGTGACTATTGGGTTCTTGGTCACCTCCCTTACCAAGGCCCTTCTCCCCCGATTGCTCAGTTTGGCCGGGCGGCCAGCTCTAGGGAGAGTCTTGGTTGTTCCAAACTTCTTCCATTTAAGATGATGGAGGCCACAGTGCTCTTGGGGACCTTCAATGCTGCAGAATTTTTTTGTAGCCTTCCCCAGATCTGTGCCTCGACACAATCCTGTCTCTGAGCTCTGCAGGCATTTCCTTCGACCTCATGGCTTGGTTTTTGCTCTGATATGCATTATCAGCTGTGAGACCTTATATAAACAACTGTGTGCCTTTCCAAATCATGTCCAGTCAATTGAATTTACCACTGGTGGACTCCAGTCAAGGTGGAGAAACATCTCAAAGATGATCGAGGGAAATGGGAGGCACCTGAGCTAAATTTCAAGTGTCATAGCAAAGGGTCTGAATACTTATGTCAATGTGATATTTCAGTTTTTCTTTTTTAATAAATTTGCACAAATTTCTAAAATTCTGTTTCCACTTTGTCATTGTGGTGTATTGCGTGTAGATTGATGAGGAAAAAAATGTAATTTTATCGATTTTAGCATAAGGCTGCAACATAACAAAATGTGAAAAAAGTGAAGGGGTCTGAATACTTTCTGAAGGCACTGTACATTATGACATTAAAGGACCAGTGTGTAACAATTAGGGGAATCTATTGGCAGAAATGGAATATAATATTAATAAGTATGTTTTCTTTAGTGTATAATCACCTGAAAATTAGAGTCGTTGTGTTTTCGTTAGCTTAGAATGAGCTGTTTATATCTACATAGGGAGCGGGTCCCCTCTCCACGGAGTCTGCCATGTTGCATCGCCATGTTTCTACAGTAGCCCAGAACGGACAAACAAAACACAAAAATTCCTGCTTGATAACGTTACTCGCTCCCGTCGCCGCCGCTCTCTCTCTCTCTTGCTTCACCTCTCACTTCCCATGTACACATACACTCTATGCACTGGTCCAAATGGTTCTAGATGGGGCCATTGTCGTTTTTGCGTCGGCCACCGTAGCTCTCCGCTGCACCTTTAACTATACACAAAATGAAGCATGAGAAAACACAAATATAGGTTCTACAATAAACACTATATATTTGTGTTTTGGTGTTTATAGTATTGTATAGTGTTGTATAGTGTATGGAGACAAAAATGCTCACATACAAAATGAGGAGACAAAGTTGCGTTAGATTAGAATGAGTACAAATACAATAACTGCCTTTGAAAAAAATTGCACAGAAGAGAATGGAATCGGATGGTGGGTAAAGTTTCTTGTGTCTGCAAACAGCAGTGTCAGCAGTATGAAATACAGTTATTGCACTTGTAACAGCAAAAAGTGTGTGAAATGATTATTATCTCCTTGATTAATCATCTATAAAATGCAAATAGTAAATAATGCACGTTCTAATTTCCCAGATACCACGGTGACGTCTTCGGATGTCATGTTTTGTCCGGCCAACAGTCTAAAACACCGTCATTTTCAATTTACAATGACATAAAAAAGAGAAAAGCAGCAGATAGTCTCCAGGAATGTTTGACATTTTTGCTTGAAAAATGACAAACGGGTAATTGATTATCAAAACGGTTGCCAATTAATTTCCTGTCGGTTGACTCGTCGATAAATCGACTGATCATTTAGGCGTTCAGTGTGCATCTTATAATGCAGAGGCAGTGGTGCAGAAGCTTAACAGTTGAGTAGTTTGATTTATAGTTGTTTTTTGTCCCCTGTGACTTGCTTTGTTTTGTTTTTTTTACTCCTCAGTTCATCCTCTTTGTCAACTGTACACTCAAAAACCTAGGAGACATGTTTGTGTATGGTGACTTATGAATAATTGCACTTGTGCTGAGGAGCTATCAAGAATAGAGGCCTTGATGTTGAGGTCTCTAAAACAAGGGCAGTGCAGTTATAAAGTGGATATAGTACTGCAGGAGAGATGTGTCAGTTTGTCATGTCCTGCTCTCAGCTCACAGCTTCATTACCTTTTAGTCATAGCTCTCGTCGGGCTCTGATCAGCTCCTCACCTGACAGTAATCTCTGTAGTTTGGTTTCACTCTCAAAATACCCTCTAGTGCTGAGTTCGAAGACAAAAACGGTTTTGACTCCCCAGCTAGCTGCCCACTCAGTCTGATAATAGTAGCAGCTTCCAACCAGAAATCGCAGGCCTAAATATGAAAATATTTCTGTCAATTACATAATCAGATCATTTTGCGTCTCAGTCTGGAGGATGGTGCTCTGATTCCTGATGCAAATGTCCCAAATACATCTGAATAGGCAGGGAAGCTGTGTGATAAATGCTGTGTTATTTTTCTTGGTAAAGCTGCTTTTTGTAGTATCACTGTGATACTTACGTCATCTAGTTTGTTCACGTTCAGAGAGACTTGGTCTATTCTCTTGACATGTATGGAGGACAGAGATGGATGTCTGATCAATGAGACAAAAACTCTCCAGGTCTCAGTCGTGTCAAGAACAAACTTTCTTTTGCAGTTTTTTTTTTTTTTTGCAAGCTGCAGCTCAAAAAAGCACATGGGAATCTGTAGTGAGACAAGTGTGACATTAAGAAGCAAAGGCAGACCAGACAGGATTTGAAGGCTCTTTGCTTTCTTACAGTGCAGATATCACATGGTACATTTCTAGGCCCAGCATCAGAGAGCAGGAAAACAGCTTTTCATTTCATTTCCACTACAACTCTCTCCTCTTCAGATTTAAAGTCTGTTTGCAGCGCGGCCAGCCGCGTACCCGCTCTCTAGTTGATCCGAGCAGCTTTCCGGACAGTCTCTGCAAGTAGCTGTGTCCACACAAGAGTGACAGGTTCATTAAGAAGATAAAGGCAGAACAGAACAACTCTTCTTGGTCTCACTTAGCTCTGGTCAGACTCTTCTACCTCCAATTTGTTGGGATTGAGATGTAGTGCAGCAGGAGTGTATTCTTTTTTTTTTCTAGTTTTGACTGCGGCAAAGAAAAATGGTTGTTCTTTGTTGTTGTGATGGTGTTATTTGGCCATGAGAGAACATTACATCCAGCTACAGGGGAAATAATTGGTTTAAGGTTTGGAAGGAAGGCTTGTTTTCTGTCAGACACAATCCTCCATCTGTCAGTATAAATAAACATCTATCATTGCTATACACGGTTCGGGCTCTGTCAAAACTGTAAATATGTTCATTTCATCACATAGTTAAAGGTGCTAAATTCAATATTCAGAGCACTAATATAGCAGCAAACCACGATTTGCTGTGTAAAGACAGAGAGGAGTAAAGTCTACCTGAGCAGAGAATTAAGTCGCTGGCCCTCTGTGTGTGTTGTAATCCGGGCTTCTCTGTGCTTTGTTGACATATCCGGGTCGGCCGTGTGTTCTTTTAGTGCATGTTAGTGCATGTGAGCGTGCCCCACTGGCTATAGCTCACGGCCGCTGCTCTGCACTGCTCTCATACGGCAGTTACAGCTGATAACACCGTCATGACCGATGGCGCCATTGCGGAAGCGTAGCACCCCCCCTTCGTTTCCCCCTCGGGTAAACACTGTTATATCTGTCGTTATTTGCCCCGTTTACCGTTGTTAGCACCGTTGGCTGCGAGCCGTGGCTTGCCGTTGCCATGTTGAGAGCCGTTGAGAGGCAATAGAAATGCTCCCATTCCTGTATTTAACACCCTTTAAAGTGGCTTGTAAGATCACAATTTCAAAGGTTCAAGTTACTACGTCACGTTAATACGTCAAATACGGAGTTAAGTCCCAAAGAGGAGAACAGTGGAGTAAAATAGGTTTTTATTTTCAAATGTTTTATCACCCAAAGAACCACAAAAATACTTGTTTTCATTTACACGTCCAACTCTTTAATTATATATCATGGTTCGAGGTTAATTTATTGTCATTCTACAACACAGGGTTGCACAACGAAATGCAAGGGATACAGTAACTGTATACTGTGTGTATATATGCGCCAAGGCAGGTTTATTTGTATAGCACTTTTTAAAAACTGAGCAATTAAGTGTTTTATATGGAAAGACACAAAATAAGATTTTAAGAGAATAAAATAGAAGATAAAAATAAGCATTGAATAATTCCTGGATAAACCTAAAAATGAAAATTAACGACAAATGGTTGAAAAGTTAAGTTTGGGCCTTTTAAGTTATATGTTCTTTGGTGTCATGTGTGATGGTGACTTATGAAAATAAACTTGACTTTCACCTTTGGAATCCCCTCCGCTAACAGAGTAGATATGCAGTATTTTAACCAACCTCATCCACTATGACTTCAGCTATTGCCATCAGCAAGCACATTTGGTCCTGAGCAGCTATAGCTCTGCGATACGGTGAACTTTTAGTGGATATAAAGGTCAGCCTGAACACAACAAGAAAAGGTGGTCTGTCGTAAACAGCCGTTATGACTGAAAGTACCACATAGGTTATCTGTAGTGAGGGCTTTACATATTAGATTTTTCTGGATGGAGCCAGAATCCCTGGACTATTCTGGGTACAAGGAGCTCTTTGGTACTGAGGAGGATGGAGCTTTCTTTAACTGATCAGTCAGTCTAATGATCTGAAAGTTTCTGGACACAAACGGAGGATTTATTCTCAAAGCTGCTTAGTTCATTTCAATGTCTTAATGGGTAACACTTAAATGGGCTCACAGTTTTTCTAACAATGTCCCAGAAGTGAACTGATTCTTAAGAAGGTTCCTGGAAAGAATTATGTAGTTTCAACACTGTCTCCATCTCCGCATGAATTTAGTAACGAATTGAAAGTGTAACCTGCAAAAATGTAAACTCTACAGGCAAGCATACAATTCAACAATTATAAAGGAGATATGTTAGCAGATATGAAGGAGATTCCTCTTAAAATCAACAACTACCTATAAGCTCAACACAACTAACATTCAAATACTGTCTTAAGACATTTTCTCTTTCCTTAGAATTCATACCAAATTACATGGTTGCAGAAATTACAAGGAAATTACAGAACCTGTAAAATAAAACCTTTATCAGCTTCTACTCTCACAACATCTAGCATTTAGTTTTAAAGCTGAGATTCAAAGTTCATTGTTGGCCTTAGAAACAGAAAGTAACCTAACCCCAAGGTCTATTTAGTATTGTTCTGGAGCTTTCAATCATACCACATGGTATTTATCAGTAGATGGAGTTTGTCCAGTTGTTTTCCATTTTTTTCTGAGCACTTTTAAAGACTTCTTGTCCATGTTGGCTTAAAGTTTACATTTTTAGTCCAATTTCATGCGATTCACACATTTTAAATTCTATTAATTTACAGGGTTTCCAGCCAGGATGCTCAAAGAATCCACTGTCTAGCTAGCTGTCACTGTACACTGGACGACATTAACCAAGATTTTATGGCATGGCTGAAACTAGTACAAGGCAACGCATACAGTAAGAAGCTTGTGCATTTTATGCAACAAGTTTTTCTAACTCGGCACGATGGGAATTAAGGCAGTGGAATTCCACATGCAGAGTGAGAAATGCAAAACCGGCAAGAAAACTCGCCAACAAACGGCAGGTATTTCCCAGTTCTGTCCTACCCTCGTCTCCGCCACGAGAGAAAAAAAAGTCATGTTTTATGTTACAATAAGCATCAAAATTGTCCTTAACTCTAACTAATTGACGTTGCGTCATTTTTTATTTTTTTATTCACTTTAGGTTATTGTAAGATTGGCCTTAATTTAATTCCGAGTAGTATCAAAAAAGTCTTAAATCCAACTGGCTTTAAGCTGTAGGAACCCTGAGCCTCAGAAACTAGACCATAAGCTTTCTGTACATGAAAATGGAAGTAGTCTGAGATGGTTATAAAACCCAAGAGACATTTTAATTTAATTTAATTCATTTAATGTTTTATTATGGACTGTGTCTAAAACAAGCACTCTTGAAAATTGAGCACTTTGTCTTTTGGCAGAATTGCCCGAGCTGTGAGTGTGTGTGTGCAGGGGTGATGACAGAACTGCTTTGAGTGGAGTTAAAATATCTCATACGCATCACATATTACTAACTTCTTACTGCACAGCTCAGTGTTTTAAGTGTTTTAAATGGGTCTTTTAATGACTCGTCCATAACGCCATGGATAATCAGTGGATGCTCGAGAAATAATGATTGAAACATACCAAGCTGAGGAGCACTCGGACACAGATTCTTGTGGCTTGCTAATGAACGGAGGGGGTTCGGGAGAAGAAATGGTATGTTGTGTTGATACGGGAGATGGACTGAGGATGTATTAAAAATAATTGTAAAGTTAAATATACTTAGTTTATTTTTTTTACAGTTAATTTCTTGTCACTTATCCACAATAAATGATCAAAAGCATTCTGAAAAATAACAAAAAAACCTAACAAACATGTCACAGTATTGTAAGTTGATCCAAAGCATAGCTGCTGTTAGTTTGAACAAAAAGAAAAAAAGAAAAAATGAGCAGTGGAAGAGCGAAAAAAGCAACACCAGAGCAGACGTCTATCTGTATTTCTACAGGTCTATAGCACAAACAATCCCAGGTCAAAGGCACATTTCACAGATCCTCTCCAAACTGTGTCTACTGAAAGCTGATTTAAAGTCAAAGAGGCTTTTCAAATGCAGATGAAATTCATTTGCTTTTCTTCCCCCCCCCCCCTTATTCCAGTAGCGCATAATTCGAAATGTGTGTCACTTTCAGAGGGTATGGAGATTTAAGCGATTTCAAGACGGCTCCTTAAAGTCTTCCATTTAAAATTCATTGAAAACAGATTTGGGGAAGATGGGGGGGAGAAATCAATTTGAAACGGTTATGAGTTATGAAAACAAATTCCACATTGATTGGCTCTCACACTTATCTTTCCCTGTGTAAACAAATAGTCCACGGGAGGAAAATGCAAATTGCATTAGCCTCAGTGTTGCCGAAGGTCAAAACATAGCTGATACAATTATGGGCTGTTTAGGAGCCATACTGGATTAGAATAATGAGAAGAGCTACTTAAACATGAACGGCAGGTTTAATATTCCACAGGTGGAGAAGTAGCTGGTATTACTAACACATAAAATGTATTTATGCAGCAAGAGTCAAACAGAATAACTAAAAGCTGGTTTGTGTTTTCAAATGTGAGACATTTTTACTCAATTTCTAAATGCCTCACTGCCTTGGGTCTGTTATTTGGCTTGAATCTAGAGAGTCTCTCCGTTAGAGATCTTGCTGTCTCTGACCATATGTGTATCCTGCTTAATACAGTTCTCCAAGCTACTATAAAACCTCCTAAAGCAAAAGGTAAAGTCCCGTGTTCTCAATAAAAACTACAGCTTAGTCTTTTTCCTCACTTTTTAACACTGCTAGTGGCAATTTGTCCACTTTTTCTAATACAAAATATGTTTATCTACCCTGGACATGGTTGCTCCTTTCAAAACCAAACTTTAATCCACTGTCAAAGTAGCCCTGTGGATGAACGAAGAAATTTGTACCCTTAAAAGAACCTGTTGAAACTAGGGCTGTCAATCAATTAAAATAAATAAATATTTAATTGTGATTAATTGCATGATTGTCCATGATTAATCAAAAATTAATTGCACATTTGTAATCTGTTCAAAATGTACCTTAAAGGGAGATTTGTCAAGTATTTAATACTCTTATCAACAAGGGAGTGAGCAAATATGCTTCTTTATGCAAATTTATGTATAAATGTATTATTGGAAATCAATTAACAACACAAAACAATGACAAATATTGTCCAGAAACCCTCACAGGTACTGCATTTGGCATAAAAAAAGTTAAAATTATAACATGGCAAACTGCAGCCCAACAGTCAACAACAGCTGTCAGTGTGTCAGTGTGCTGACTTGACTATGACTTGCCCCAAAACTGGATGTGATTATCATAAAGTGGGCATGTCTGTAAAAAGGAGACTCGCGGGTACCCATAGAACCCATTTTCATTCACATATTTTGAGGTCAGAGGTCAAGGGACCCCTTTGAAAATGGCCATGCCAGTTTTTCCAGTGTGTAAAGGCCTTTAGAGTCGCATATAATTTTCTGAGGGCTGCAGACTCTGGTTCATGTTCTGTACTACTATTGCTTGACCTCAGTCCAGCATCCTGTCCTTCTAGACCGACTAAAACAGTGGGCTGGTATCACTGGAACTGCTTTGGACTGGTTTTCCTCGTACTTAGCCAACGGGAAATGTTTTGTTTCTGTTGGGGAATTGACCTCACAAACTGCTCAGACTTAACATGGAATAGCACAAGGATCAATCTTCTGACCTGTTCTGTTTTTGAAAATTATACATGCAGTTATATCCTCCCGCCTCAATTACTGTAATGCCTTGTTCACTTTCCTAAACAATGGAGCTGCTCGAAACTGTTCAAAATTCAGAAGCGAGGCTTTTGACCAAAACAAAGCGATCACTGGCTTCACTGTATTGGCTTCCAGTCTCTTTTTAGAATCAATTATAAAGTGCTCTTAATCACATACAAGGCTCTGAATGATCTGGCGCTGGAGTATACTGTATATCTGAGCTTCTCACACTGTACTGTCCGAACAGGCTCCAGGTCTGCCAGTCTGGGTCTTCTAACTATTTTTATGTATATGCATATATGTATGTATTTATGTATGTACGTATGTTTGTATGTGCACGTTTCATTATTTACCTCTTGCAATTGACCCTAGTATCGCTTTTGTTTTGAATTTCCTCACCTTGGAAAACGCTTTGTGCTTATGGCTTGAAAAGTGATTTATAAATTAAAAAAATATTATTGTGAAACAAATAATGCGATTGAATTCCATCATCCTGCCCCTAAGAAGAAATTACACAGGAATACTCCTAAACTATGAGCTGAATAACAATCAATTTAACCTTGAACACATCTTGTCTCCTCAGCTATTAGATTGTACTGAGGTGAAGTTTTAGTAATGCAAACATCCTGAAAGTATAAACAGAAATAATAGATGAGTTTATGCTCTAAATCTCTGCCCTTGTGCTCTCTTTTTTTTCAGACTGGAGTCTCCAACGCGGACGCTGACCATGGAGGCTCCCAGAGGGGTGGAAGTGAGCGCTGCCAAGGGTCCGCTGAAGGTCAGCGGTCGAAAGGATCTACAGCTGGAGTCCACAGAGGGAGAGGTTAGGAGGATTAGAAGTTATGCGGGGAGTGAAAAGGTCCTCTTTCGTGCCCTTGTTTATTTATATCCTCTAGTTTTTTCTTTATAATTTTTTCTTTGTTTTGCATTTTATGTCCATAGGGTTGGCGTGTGAGATGAGACATATGTTCCGTTGTATGTGGAATAATTGTGGGATTGTTATTGTGGAATAATGGACAATTTACAAATTACATGTTTCAAATATAAATACTTAAAGGTGCTAAATATGGGATTGGGAGCATTTCTATTGCCTCTCAACGGCCCTCAACATGGCGACAGCGAGCCGCAACTCGCAGCTAACGGTGCTAACAAACAGTGCTAACAACGGCGAAATTGCTGACAGAGATAACCGTGATGAGTGGTGGGTGCTACGCTTCTGCGGCGGTGCCGTCGGTCGAGGCGGCTTTATCAGCCGTGAACTAGCCAGTGGGGCACGCTCTCACAAGCACGAACAAGCATTAAAAGCACACGTGACCGGCCCGGCTATGTCAACAAAGCGAGGAGAAGTTTGGATTACAACCCACGCATAGGGAGAGCAACTTCATTCTCTGCTCAGGTAGACATTACTCCTCTGTATCTTTACATAGCAAATAGTTGTTTTCTCCTTTATTAATGCTCTGAATATCGAATTTAGCACCTTTAATGACATGATTAAGATTTAACAGCCATGCTAGCAGCTCTGTGAGGCTGTACTTAGACTCAGTGCTGCTTTCATTTAATTGCTAAACATCAGCATGCTAACATGCTGATGTTTAGCAGGTACTGTATAATATTTACCATGTTCACCATCTTAGTGTAGTGTGTTAGCATGCTAACATTTGCTAAACACAAGTACAAATTGAGGCTGATGAGAAGTATTGCACAAATTCAACATTATACAAGCTGATGATGGTGCTAGATAAAAAGTTAAAGGATCAACAAAGTTATTCAAATGAAATACAAGCCTGAAAGATTGCCTGATTTCATGGGGATTCATCCTAAAGTTGTTGAGACATTCCGGTCTGGACCAAAGTGGTGGACCGAATCACTAACGTTGCCAACATGGTTAAAAATGGGCAATTTTGTGTTCGAATAAATATATTAAATGGAGAGATGGAGTTCTTCCTTCACTCTTTATCCTAACTCAGCAGATCAAGTGCTGCTGTATTTCCCGCCACCTGTCACATTGTATTTACTGACTGCACCAGAGTCATTTATCAGTTTGAGTTGGTAATGCATCACTTCAAGCGCCTCTGGCGATGTTATTTGAATGACTTCCAGCATGTCTCTGATGTTTTTCCTGCCAGATACTTTTAGATGCCAACACCATTCAGCTGGGGAGTCTCCCGCTGGGCGTCTACACAGCGTCGCCCAGTCAGGCCTCCCAGGAGCAGGCCGTATACGAGGTGTGCGTCTGCCCCAGCGGCAAGATCTACCTCTCACTTGCAGAGACCAGCTCCACCTGCCAGGCCATGAGCAACATCTGCCTCTGGAGCTGACCTGGGTGCAGTGTTTGGTTGATGGGGGACACCTTTAACATCTGCTCTGGAGCTGCTGAGATTGAGAATCCTCCGTTGGTACATTTGAAGGAGAGTGGTACTCACCCCAGCGGAGAAGGAGCTTGAACTCTGAGCAGAGTTCAGATCAGTACAGAAGCATCTGAGCCTGTGACGGTCTGTTGGACGTCAGGACCAATAGTGTTCGAGGAATGGCAGTCAGAGCAGCTTTCTGAAATCAGGAATATCACAACGGGAACATTTCCACTACCTTATATTAGAGTCAGAGGACACACCCTTTATTTTTCTACTTTAGGTTCATTGTAGACATGCAGTGACTGTTTTTAAGATTCAGAAAGAATAGATGAGAAAAGGTAAAACACAGGTGCCTTCAGCTTTGAAAGAACTCATATAGTGACTAATATTTAACCTGTCTGTGCAGTCAGAGAGAGATAGTGAAAGGTTTTTTAAAGTTGTGATGTTAGAAAGACAAGTAAGCACAATTCTGTCATGTCCCCCCACCCCCCCTAGATTTTAGATTTTTTTTTAAATAAGCTCAATAGATATTTCTTTTTTTTCCACTATGTTAGCAGCTGAAATTAAACATGTTTTTATGTGGCGCGCGTTGTACTTGAGGTTTACCTGTGGCTAAGACCAGTTAAAAACAGATACACATGCTGTTTAATATCCAGGTAAAGGTTCACAGGACTTCTTCGCTTTAAGGTAAGTATTCTACCTAAAACGATCTCACAAAAAGGTCCATTTAGAAGCTGTTCTGGGGCTTTCGAGCATATTAAATGATCTTCATCAGCACATGGAGTTTGCCCAGTTGTCATAGAATTGTAGATCAAATAAATTTCCATTTTTTTTTTACCACTTTAACCCTTTAAATGCGGATCGTTGTTTGCATGATCCTGTTTAAATACTGTTTTGTATACTTTTATCAATTATTATGGTTTATTGACTTACATAACCTTTTAGCTTAGGTTGTACAAATTTTTTTTTGGTGTGAGGCGCCGGGCGGGTGTGGGGATACTCACAAATCCCCCGGCTACGTTGGAGTTTACCCCGATGGACGAGAGGGTCGCCTCCCTACGCCTTTGGGTTATGGGGGGGAAAACTCTGACTGTTGCATATGCACCGAACAGCAGTTCGGAGTATTCGGCCTTCTTGGAGACCCTGAATGGAGTCCTGTATGGGGCTCCAGTAGGGGACTCCATAGTTCTGCTGGGAGACTTCAACGCGCACGTGGGCAATGATGGAGGCACCTGGAGTGGCGTGATTCGGAGGAACGGCCTCCCTGATCTAAACCCGAGTCGTCGTTTGTTATTGGACTTCTGTGCTAGTCATGGACTGTCCATAACGAACACCATGTTCGGACATAAGGATGCTCATAAGTGTACATGGTACCAGAGCACCCTAGGCCGAAGGTCGATGATCGATTTTGTAATCGTATCGTCTGATCTGAGGCCGCATGTTTTGGACACTCAGTTGAAGAGAGGGGCGGCGCTGTCAACTGATCACCATCTGGTGATTTCACTTTCGGTCGGCACCAAAGTGCTTCTGGAAAACCGTCCGGCACCTCAGGAGGGGGAAACGGGGAATCATCCAAGCTGTGTACAGTAAGGATGGGACACTGTTGACCTCAACTGAGGAGGTAATCGGGCGGTGGAAGGAGCACTTTGAGGAACTCCTGAATCCGACCAATACGCCCTATATTGTAGAGGCAGAGCTGGAAGCTGATGGGGGACCA
>CAKALU010067315.1:0-19173 GCA_916700995.1 Hozukius guyotensis
CTGTCTCCAGTTCACCGTCCGGGAGCGTTAACTTAGCAGCTACGATGCTGCGTTCACTGTCTCCAGTTCACCGTCCGGGAGCGTTAACTTAGCAGCTACGATGCTGCGTTCACTGTCTCCAGTTCACCGTCCGGGAGCGTTAACTTAGCAGCTACGATGCTGCATTCACTGTCTGTTTATTTGTCGGTGAATAAATGCTACCAAACTACAACTCCTCCGCTCCGCTCAAGAGAGCTGGAGAGACCAGAGTCAACTTCCTGTATCCTGCAACTCCGGCTGCGCCTCTTAAGGTGGGCTGTTAAGGTGGACCAGCTTTTCTCCTTAAAGAGACGAACCGCTCCTCTGAGCCGCTCAGCTTTTGAGTTCATTATTAACATTTCTTTTAACCGTTTTAACCGATAGCTTTAATCGGTTAAAATGCTTAATGTCGGTTAACGGTTAAACGGTTAATTATGGACATCCCTAGTTCAGATTTTTTGAAGTGGAGTTGTATGTATACTCCAGTGATCTGAGAGGTAAAATGTTTTTGTGAATGGAGTCTGGTGGCTTTGAAGAGCGAGATAACGGCTTCAGTTCCCCGTCAGAAATGGCAAAAGAAAAGACGCACACCATCACAGTTATTGTTTCATTTATTTTCTGTATCTCATACGAGTGTAAAGACCTGAAGTGACCTCTGACCTTGTGTTCAGGCGTCTCCTGGGCATCATCACCAAGAAGGACGTCCTGCGACACATGGCTCAGATGATGAACCAGGATCCAGAGTCCATCATGTTCAATTAGGAGGACGAGCTGGACTCCAGCGGCCGACGGTGTAAATAGGTGAAACCGGTGCGACGCTACTGTAACTGCAACCTGTGAAACGACCCCTCCCACCTCCTGACAGGCAAGTCCCAACCCCGCTGTAGTGACCACAGCACTGCTCCACCCACCTGTTGTTAATGTAACAGAGAGATTTTAACATTTCAAACCCTCAGAGGATCATCAGAGAGCTTCTTTTTCTTTACCATCATCATCTGAAAACACACGAGCTGTCACATGTTGCCAACAGCGCTGAGAGTTGAATGTTCAGAGTGCCTGCTTCTCCGGTCTCAACACTCGTTCAACTCTTCTAGTTCAAGTTTAGAAAGCCACGCTGACTGAGAGCACTATTTGCAACGTGAAGTTCTAACGCCTCGTTTCCACACTCTTTACGGATGGATAGAAACATCACCGCAGATATGGGAAAGAAGTTCCTACTCGATCTGTCAAAGTTAACGTGATAATAACGCAAAATGCCTTTTAACGTCACTAATTTCTTTAACACAACCTGTGATTTTTAGGTTGTCGTGGGCTCAGTTTTAAAGCTATGAAACTAGAAAAACAAATGAATCCATCGGTACCAACCATGTCATACTAGCTGGTCATGAAGGAGGTTAAATAACGCTCCAAACTTACACTACATTTTGGCGAGGAAAAACTGTCATGGCCATTTTCAAAGGGGTCCCTTGACCTCTGACCTCCAGATATGATAGTTAATCTCGATCAATCACACATTTTTTATCTGTTCAAAATGTTCCTTAAAGGGAGATTTGTCAAGTATTTAATACAAATATGCTGCTTTATGCAAATGTATGTATATATTTATTATTGTAAATCAGTTAACACAAAACAATGACAGATATTGTCCAGAAACCCTCACAGGTACTGCATTCAGCATAAATTAAATGTAGCCATTAAGTAATTGATAAAAGGTGACATAAATTGATATTTTTCTGCTTTTTCTTTATTTATTCATCTTTGTATTCATTCCCTTATTTATTTATTCTTTGGTTTAATTTTCCCATTTATTTGTTTTTGTATTATTTTTATAAATGTTTAAATGTATTTATGTTTTTTTGCATTTATTTATTTTTTATTAATTTATTTCTGCATTTATTTTCTATTTATTTATTTATTTCTTCACGATTGAAAAATAATATTAGATAAAATATATATATATAAAATAAATAGAAAATCAATATAAGATAAATGCAAAAATAAAATAAAAAATAAATGCAAAAACAAATGAACAAATGAACAAATGGATTCATTAAGTTTTTTAGTTTCATATGATACCAGTATCTTCACTCTAACTTTAAAACTGAGCCGCTACAACCTAAAAATCAAAGTTAGAGCTGATTTCCATTAATCAATCAGTTATTAATTTGCTAATTCCACGATAGCATAACAAGCTAACTTCCTGTGGCACACAGTGCACACGGTCTGTCCGTTATCCGCCGCAAAAGTTACATTTTCGGTTGAATGAACTTCCTGTTGAGTCGCATACTGTATGTGGAAACGAGGCGTAAAGATGTGAGATGAATCACAGCGTTGCTGGCTGCACAGACCTGGGAAGTCAGACACGTTGTAGCAAATGAATTTAATACTGATAAACTTTAGTAATCTTACAATGATGAACATAATGTCAGGAGAAGTCTGGAACATCATCTCAAAACAACTGAATGGGACCAACCTGATATTATCGTGTCTGACTTTATTTAAAGGTGGAGATGCTCCAACAGTTTTGTTTTGCTGCCATATTTATATTAATGTTGACATGTTCATTTTTACGTGTAACTAGTTTCTGTTACTTTGACCTGAACTGAAACTGACATTTTAACTGTAGCAGTGAGGTATCAGAATCTGGCTTTTTGGTGTTAATTTAAATGTGTCAAAAGGTTTCAAAGAGCCTGAAAATGGTTGTGATAATAACCTCAAACTGACCGGTTCATACAGGTCAAACTGTGTGAGATTCATCATTATACAGACCTCATTAAAGGGATGGAGTTACTGCCCTGAATTCGGGATCGGGTATCGGCGAGCACGCCAGTCTATGCACCGATCCGATACCATCATTTATTAACCCAGAAAAAAACTTGTTTAACCAGAAATCACTTCTTCTTCACCGCTCCAAAACAGTCTTCAGCCTTCACTGTGCTCAAACAACGTATATTGATAAGAAGTGAAAGAGCTACGCTTCCGCCATTTTGGACTGAAAGCGACTACCGGACGCCAGTAAAACGTCCATTAAAAACCCAAAGAAACACTAAAAACTAATCCGCTCATGATTCAGCTCTCCGTCCACCAAACTACATTCAAATGTTTGCTATTTTCGTACGTATCTACGTTCGTCATATACATACAAGTACATACATGAACCTCTGCATTTAACCCATCCCAAAGAACGTATATCACCAAGAACGTATATCATCAAAGTCAGTTGTTCATTGAAACATCAGCGCCCAGCAGCAGAGCTACGCTTCCGCCATTTTGGACTGAAAGCGACTACCAGACGCCAGTAAAACGTCCGCCTAAAAATACTAAATTATTTCTATTCTATTGTCATATTCTACTGAAATGACCTGTGTTGAACAATAAAATATTATAAATATAATAAGCATTTTCAGTCCAAAATGGCGGCAGCAGCTGTTGTCAGAAAAACACCAGAGTTTCGCCTCTTTGCTTTTATACTCTTTGTCGTTACTGTTACCGTCTCCACCAGCACCGCGCTGTTGTTGTTTGCTATCGTCACGAGACAAACTACCTGCAGTCAGTTCTTCTTCTCTGCTCTAAAACAGTAGTAGTCAGTGGCAGCCGTGATACCTCCAGAGCGACTGCACAGTGAATGCGACTGTTTTGGAGCAGAGAAGAAGAATTGGTTTCGGGATAAATAGGTAGATTTTTTTCTGGGTTAATAAATGGTGGTATCAGATTGGTGCACAGACTGGTAGTCCAGTCCAGTAGTTGACCAGAAACAAAAGGCTGATCGGCTACATCAACACGTCTTTTTGCTCTAGTGTGCTATCTTGTAGTTTTCTTCACACGTTATCAAAATGAGGGTGAAATTTGGTTCTAAATTTGACTTTAAATTGCGATCGCAATCATCAGGATTCACGTGCACATCCATAACTTTTAGCAGGTGCTTGGTAACAATAAGTAAATAACATTTTGACATTTTGTTTTGGCTGTCTTTGCTCTCCAAATGTCTGGATGGAAACACAAGACTTTACGTCTTTGGATTGCCTCGAATTATTTCACCAGCTTTCATACGAGGCAGCGAGGTTTTAGAAAGGTAACGAAGAAGTTTCAAATCACATCTGTTTAACATTTTCAGCTAAGTAGAAAATGGTACTAATAAGCTGCGGTTCATTAAGGAGACCTGGAGACGGCTACAGCTGCTGCAGGATCAGAAATGAAGGAACATAACTAGGAAGGACAGGAATGTTGTAAACGTTGCTCATATTTCCACGCAGCTCTTAAGAATTGCACAAAAAAAAGGTTGTTTTTGCGTCCTGCTCCTCGACTGCACGTTCAGTGTTTTTATTACCTGTGTTGTGGTGTTTGTTGTAGTGAAAAATAACCTCGATGGGTCGGAGCTCCCAGCTGCTAACACTTCATTAAAACACACTCCCTGTAGTTGAAGCAAATGATCAACTTTTTTGTTATTAAATGCCAAGAGAATGTATTGAAAAAATAACTGTTGTATATATGGAAGATTTATTGTGATCATTTTTTTTTATTTAATTTAAAACACACTAATGTTGAGCCCTGGTTATTATTTGTTATTTTTAAATATTTATCAGATGCGTTACTCGTACAGAAAAACAGATATTTGCACTTTTTTTTCTTTTTTGAATTTGTAAATGAAGTCAATGAAAAATAAACCCACAGATGGTGAATAAATGCGGTTTGGTTTGCTTCTTTTTTTAATGTGTACATTATGTTTTTCACATTGATGCTTTTTATTTAGTAAAAACCATTTAAAAGACACTCAGTTACATCATCTTAAACATACTGTGATTTAATACCAAGCAGGAAAGCTGATCTTTATTGATCGTCACACAGTATTAATATGGAGGACAGAACCTGCCATAATCAAAAATAAATGAATAAATAAATAAATGATTCGATAAATAAATAAATATATCATTAAATGTAGCAAAAATAATATTAAAAATAAATGTAGCCATTAATTAATTTATAAAATGTGACATAAATTGATATTTCTGTTTTAATTTGCTTTATTTATCTTTGTTTACATTCCCTTATTTATTTACTCTTCAGTTTAATTTTCCCATTTATTTATTTCTTTATCTATTTTTATTAATTTTTAAGTTGATCATTTATTTTTGCATAAATTTCTAATTTATTCATTTATTTTTTATTTATTTGTTTTTGCATTACTTTCTTTTACACATGTATTTATTTTTAACTGCATACATTTATTTATGTATTTTTGCATTTATTTCTGCATGATTAAAAAATAATATGAATCAAATCGAAATAAAATATTAAAAATAAATGTAAAATACATGCATAAATAAACAAGAAATAAATGCAAAAATAAATGAATAAATAAAAATAAATGCAAAATTAAATGAATACATTTAAAAAAATTATGAAACTAAATACATAAAAAATAAAAGGGAAAAATTAAACCAAAGAGTAAATAAATATGGAAATGAATACCAAGATTAATACATAAAGAAGCAAATTACAACAGAAATATCAATTTATGTCAAATTGTATCAATTAATTAACGTCTACATTTATTTTTACTATTTTTGCTGCATTTAATGACATGTATTTATTTATCGAGTCATTTATTTATTCATTTATTTTTGATCCGTCCTCCATATGTTAACAGGAAATACTAGTAAAAGTAATAAATTCAATTTCAAGATGTCTTTTAATATGTAAGTGTAAAATATACATCTTTAAAAAATAGTGAAACACTCCCAACTACACAAAAAACTGTGTTTTTAAAAGCTTAAAAAATGTTCAGGAAAACTGGATTAATTATAAAATATCAAATGAGACTTTTTCAGATGCAATAACTTCCTCTAACACACTGCTGCTGAATATAAATAGTACTGTAGTCTGTGAGCTAGCACATCCACAGACCTCCTCTTCCTCCTCTTCCTCCTCTTCCTCGTCTTCATGCTTTGGGCGTCCCCTCGTCCTCCTTGCTGGCTCTCTCCAGGTCAGAGTAGTACTCAAGGGCCCGTCGCACCGGCTCCAGAATATGTTGCTGACAACATGACAACATGTCAACATGACAACATGACAACATGTCAACAAGACAACATGACAACATGACAACATGACAACATGTCAACATGACATCATGTCAACATGTCAACATGTCAACATGACAGCATGTCAACATGACAACATGTCAACATGACAACATGACAACATGACAACATGTCAACATGACAACATGACAACATGACAACATGTCAACATGACATCATGTCAACATGTCAACATGTCAACATGACAGCATGTCAACATGACAACATGTCAACATGACAACATGACAACATGACAACATGTCAACATGACAACATGACAACATGACAACATGTCAACATGACAACATGACAACATGTCAACAAGACAACATGACAACATGACAACATGACAACATGTCAACATGACATCATGTCAACATGTCAACATGTCAACATGACAGCATGTCAACATGACAACATGTCAACATGACAACATGACAACATGACAACATGTCAACATGACAACATGACAACATGACAACATGTCAACATGACAACATGACAACATGTCAACAAGACAACATGACAACATGACAACATGACAACATGTCAACATGACATCATGTCAACATGTCAACATGTCAACATGACAGCATGTCAACATGACAACATGTCAACATGACAACATGACAACATGACAACATGTCAACATGACAACATGACAACATGACAACATGTCAACATGACAACATGACAACATGTCAACAAGACAACATGACAACATGACAACATGACAACATGTCAACATGACATCATGTCAACATGTCAACATGTCAACATGACAGCATGTCAACATGACAACATGTCAACATGACAACATGACAACATGACAACATGTCAACATGACAACATGACAACATGACAACATGTCAACATGACAACATGACAACATGTCAACAAGACAACATGACAACATGACAACATGACAACATGTCAACATGACATCATGTCAACATGTCAACATGTCAACATGACAGCATGTCAACATGACAACATGTCAACATGACAACATGACAACATGACAACATGTCAACATGACAACATGACAACATGTCAACATGTCAACATGACAACATGTCAACACGACAACACGACAACACGTCAACACGACAACACGTCAACACGACAACACGTCAACATGACAACATGACATGTCAACACCTTCAAACGCCTGACAAGTTCAGCGACTTCATGACATCCAAAACTATATATATATATATCTCAACAACTATTGGATGACATTTGGTTCACATATTCACGGTCCCCAGAAGATGGATCCTGCTGACTGACCCAACAGACCTTTCCTCTAGCGCCACCAGGAGGTAACATTTAGTGGGTTTAAGTGAAAAAACTCATGGATGGATGGATGAATGGATAGATAGATACTTGCTTACTTGATTACTTACTTGCTTATTTAATTGCTTGCTTGTTTGCTTGTTTGCTAGCTTGTTATTTGCTTACTTGCTTACTTGCCTTCTTGCTTACTTGCTTGTTTACTTACTTGCTTGTTTACTTGCTTGCTGACTTGATTGCTTGCTTACTTGCTTGTATGCTAGCTTGTTATTTGCTTGCTTGCTTACTTGCTTGTTAACTTGCTTGCTCCCTTGCTTACTTGCTTGTTTGCTAGCTTGTTTACTTGTTTGCTTGTTTACTTGTTTGCTTGCTTACTTTCTTACTTGCTTGCTTGTTTACTTGTTTGCTTGTTTACTTGTTTGCTTGCTTACTTTCTTACTTGTTTGATTGTTTACTTGTTTGCATGCTTACTTTCTTACTTGCTTGCTTGTTTACTTGTTTGCTTGCTTACTTTCTTACTTGCTTGCTTGTTTACTTGTTTGCTTGTTTACTTGTTTGCTTGCTTACTTTCTTACTTGCTTGCTTGTTTACTTGTTTGCTTGCTTACTTTCTTACTTGCTTGCTTGTTTACTTGTTTGCTTGCTTACTTTCTTACATGCTTGCTTGTTTACTTGCGGGCATGCTTACTTGCTTGTTTACGTGCTTACTTGCTTGCTTGATCCCTCGGGAAAGAATATTTTCTTACTTTATTGATCCCTCGGGAAATGTAGGTATCCTGTAGCTCATACGACACATACAAAAACACCGGTACATAAGAGAATAAAGAATAAAAACAGTGAAGTGATGGTCTGGCCACCAGAACTACTACAGAGACACAATTGAGCTTTTGCTCTTATTATCACCCAGTGATTTAAATCAATAAGAATGAGATGGATCCTTTCTGTTTTACCTCCAGACAGGGGAACAGCTTGGTGAGCTCGGAGAAGAGCGGCACCAGGACAAATCGGATGAAGTTGATCTGAGAGGACGGTTTGGACACTTTGTCTCGGTCCATGAAAGGAGTCACTGGGAGCCCTTTGAGCTTCTCTGTGTCGCTCTGCACAACAAGAACAACAGGTTTTACTTCACATTGTATTCCAGTGTACTTGCTTTGGCTTGTGGTTTTTGTTCCACACTATAATTCTTCTTTCCCTTCCCTCTTTAATTCCTTGATAAATGACGTGATATTCAACAGTGACGTTAACTCTTCATCACTGATAGCAGCGTCACTTCCTGTGTATTGATCAGTAAAGTGAGGGTGAAAACCTGGTTGAAGAACTCCTGCAGCAGACAGTCCAGCCAGGGCTCGGCCACCGCCATCGGCCTCGCCTCGTTGGAGATGTCGCTCACCTTCACCATGATCTTCATCAGCTGCAATCAGACACACAACAACAACAACTGGTCAGACAGTTTGTTTTTTGTACATAGTTTGTTTTACACTTAATGATTAATAAAATGACGATAAAATATATAAAAAATACAAATAAAATACAATAAAATAAGTGATTAATAAAATACCAATAAAATATATAAAAAAAATACAAATTCAATACAATAAAATAAGTGATTAATGAAATAACAAAATATAATAAAATTACACAAATTAAATACAATAAAATATGTGATTATTAAAATATAAGAAATATGGAAATTAAATACAATAAAATAAGTGATTAATAAAATAACGATAGAATATATAATAAATTACAAATTCAATACAATAACATAAGTGATTAATAAAAGAATAAAATATAACAAATTGTGCGAAATAAATACAATAAAATAAGTGAGTAATAAAATACCAATAAAACATAATAACATTTTACAAATTCAACACAATAAAATAAGTGATTAATAAAATAGCAATAAAATATAATAGTAGAAAAAAATATATTATTATTTTTACAGACAATACGTCTCACCTATCTTATTTTATTGTTATTGTGTTATTTCATTTTCATTGTTGATTAATCTGTTGAATATTTTCTCGATTAATGGATTAGTTGTTTGGTCTGTAAAATGTTGATCAGAGTTTCCCAAAGCCCAAGATGACGTCCTCAAATGTCTCAAAGAATCCAGAAAATATTCATATTCAAGAAGCTGGAATCAGAGAATTTAGCAAGAATTTTTCTTACTAAATTACTCAAATAGTTGGCGATTATTTAGATAGTTGACAAATAATCAATTAATCGTTGCAGCTCTAAAAATATTGTCGGTATATTTGAAAGTGATTGAAACTCAGAGTAAAGTAGCAGCAGTTAACATGTTTGTTGTTTGTGGACCAAAATAGGAGGAAAAAGAAGATGTTTTAATGTTGTGGGAGAACTAAAAGGTTTAAACCTGAAAGCCAAAAATGAAAACATTTCTTTACCACTTCCTTGTGGTCCTTGTTGGAGAAGTCGAACACCGGCTGCATGGTTTTGAACTTGTTGAGGATTTCGTTGTGTCTCGCCATGTCGGTGGCCAGAATACATCTGAAAATATATTTATTTTATAAACTGAACGAACGACGCGACGCGTCATCAACGTGGAGGAAGTGAAGGAGGCTCAAGTCTTACTTGATCATTCCTCCTCGGATGTGTTTGTACTGGTCACAGGTCAGGTTTTTTAGGATGTTGCTCTCCGGCTGCGGAGAGAAAGTTACAACATTTGAATGTTTTACGACCATTTAAAAACAAGTTAACATATTTAGAATAATAGCTGAACTCCGAAGAGACCAATGGGAACCAACTGGTAGATGTACTGTTGGTGTCCCACAGAGATCCGCTCTTGATCCCCTTTTATTCCTCATTTACATTACATTCATGGCTGTTTATGCAACTACGGACATTTTTAAGTCCCAGCAATGAAATTTTGGATTTTTATTCAATATATATTAATATATATATATATATATATATATATATATATATATATTAATTCAGCTTGCAGTAAGATAATAAAATCTTTACTACAGCTTACCTCCCTTGTTCTATAATATAATTAGAATATTCTGCCTATGTCCAATCATTGTAGTGTTTTTAAATCTGTTTTTGGTACCGTGGACATGATGCCGAAGGCGACGGCACAGTGGTGGTTTTCCAGGGGTGAGATGTCGTTGTAGCGAAGAGCTAAATCGGTCTGAGCGTTGATCTGTGTGAAATTATAAAGCAACAACATGCAGATTAATAATACTAAACAGCCACGCTGACGAGGAGGCGAACACACCGGCAGGGAGGTGACCTGGTAGACGTTGTTGTAGCCGGGGTGGTCGAGGTCGTGGCACAGAGCCGAGGTCAACATGATCAGCAGGTCGATTCTGGCTATTTTACTCCTGAGGTCCGTCAGCCAGATCAGCCCGTACATCTGCAGGACGACACACATACTCATATATTTATACATCGAAATGAGCATCTTTAAAACACCATATACGCTTGTATATATTGAAGAAGTATTCAGATCATTTATCTTATTTT
Organism: Hozukius guyotensis; assembly: GCA_916700995.1. Classification (NCBI taxonomy): domain Eukaryota; kingdom Metazoa; phylum Chordata; class Actinopteri; order Perciformes; family Sebastidae; genus Hozukius; species Hozukius guyotensis. The sequence continues at coordinate 10,883 of CAKALU010067315.1, forward strand.
ACACTCAGGTTTTCATCATAAGAATTCAAATGTCCAGCTCTGATGTAGAAGAGAATGGAGACCTGTTGACGCTGCCGCAAATATGGGTTCTGATTTTAGTTTTATTTGTGTTTTCATTCGTAATCTCCATCTCTTTAATCACCAATCACATTTATCTTGCGACCCATTATTATTATTTTATTAATCACTTATTTTATTGTATTTAATTTATTATATTTTATTGTTATTTTATTAATCACGAATTATATTGTATTTAATTTGTATATTTTTATTATGTTTTATTATTTTATTAATCAATAATTTTGTTGGATTTAATTTGTAAAATTGTATCATATTTTATTATTATTTTATTTATCAGTAATTTTATTGGATTTAATTTGTATATTTGTATTATATTTTATTGTTATTTAACTATATTGAATATAGATAATATTAATATTGTTAATTCCCAGAAACAATACTGAGGACGTGGCCTGTAACTACGGCCCTGCTTGCTCCAAAAACATCTAAAAAAAACACCATCCTTTGGGACTGCAGAACATCACAATATCTTTAAAATAAAGATTTTTTTAATTCCAAAATGGACATCTTTTGGAAACAAGTCTGGGAGATGAGGTTGATGTGAGGCCGCTCACTCTTTAGTAAATTTTACAGTTCAAAATTTAGATTATTGTCATCATTTTCTCTCTTTTCAAATATTTGGATTTCCTGGAACAGAATCAGTGACTTTTTGTAAAACTCAGATGTGGAAAAGTGTTTAAAATAGTTCATGAATATTAAAGAATAATGTCATCTTCATGTTCCCTGTGGTGACGACGGAGCTCACAGCCGGCGTCTTCCTGTTCGTACCATCTGAGTGACGCAGAAGCAGTGCCGGAAGTTGTGGAAGGGGATGTTGTTGTAGTGGCAGTAGACCTCAAACAGGAAGTTCTGCAGGACGTCCAGCTCGATGTGGAACGCCGTCAGGAAGTCCAGGTCGGTGAACATCACCTGGAGGAGCACCAGCATCTCAGCCTCCTCCCACTGCCTGTTAACACACACACACACACAGGTGTGAGAGGATTGTGTGTGTGTGTGTGTGTGTGTGTGTGTGTGTGAGAGTGTTTATGTGTGTTTGAACTCACCAGTTGTTGAAAATGGGAGTTTTCAGATGTTCTCTTACTTCTTCTGTCACCTGCAGCGAGCTACGGCAACACAGAAGGGACACAGATCAGTCACAGTGCACCGTTCTCCTCCATGCCGATGACAACAACAAACCATCAAAATAATAATAAAAATATGAGTCACCTCATGTTGAGGAACTTCCTGCGGACCTGTTGGCGCTCCTCCTGCATGCTCAGCTGAGAGGTTTTGGGTTTCGGGGAGAACTTGGAGAGCTGATGGTCGCTGTCCTCCCTGAAGAGACCCATCCAGCTCAGGTGCTCTACACTCTGACAGAAAGCAACATTTCACTCCATTATCACTGCACGACCTTCGTATGACCTTCATACTTGTTTCCTCTAATTGATGAATTTAAGGTTGATTGAAGCAGCCTGTTTCCTAATTCTGCAAACTCGCTGAAATTTAAGGTTTTAAATCCAGATTGGAGGACATTTGTACTTGTGGATGTGCATTTCATTTTTAGTATTTTAAAGATTCTAACTGAGTCTTTAGGACTTTTTTGTTTAGTTGTCGTTGTTCTTAACGTGCTTGTTCCTGATGCTGCTCCTTCACATTAAAAGCATGACCTGTTTAATGACGACGGGGAAGTTTTATAGTTTTGTGGTGTATATTTTAAGCCGTGTCTTGACGAACCTCCAGCTTCCTCTTAAAAGACTCCACTTGGCTCTTCAGATCACAGATGATGTCGGGAGTCTTTCCCACGTTTTCGATGACTTTGCTCTCCAGGTGATGCAGCCTGGAGACGGAGACAGGAAACCACGGTGAGTCCTCTCTCACCCAGACGCTTCAATAACATCACCTGTACAGGATGCTCTCACCTGTATTCCATGGTGTCCAGCTCTTTTGGCATCCCCACACCTGCACAAACACACACACACACAAAAGACTTGCATGATTAAACTAAATGATGACCTTCAGGAGGACGGGGTTTAACGTCTGTTTAAGCTGCAGGGCTTCATCAAATTTAACATTTTTGCAGGAATCCAACTAGCCAGAGCAAGCTGCTGCAGATCATTTTGACTCAAACATTCCTACAACAGTGCTTCCCAAAACTTTTAAAATTAAAAGATTCACCCAAAGAGTGATTTTCTTCTCAGATTGTTCCATTTAAAGGATTGAAGAGGCCTGAACTGGTGAAAATATCCAGAAAAAAAAAAAAAAAATTGAGAAAAAATTTACAAAATGTTGTCAAAGATGTATTTATTCTTTCCTATCTCTTTAATCACCAATGACATTTATCTTGCGACCCATTATTGTTATTTTATTAATCACTTATTTTATTGTATTTAATTTGTATAATTTTTTTGTTATTTTATTAATCATGTATTTTATTGTTTTTAATTTGTACAATCTTATTATATTTTATTGTTATTTTATTAATCACCTATTTTATTGTATTTAATTTGTATAGTTTTATTATATTTTATTTTTATTTTATTAATCACCTATTGTATTGTATTTATTTGTATAATTTTATTATATTTTATTGTTATTGTATTGTATTTAATTTGTATAATTTTATTATATTTTATCGTTATTTTATTGTTATTTTATTGTATTTAATTTGTATAATTTTATTATATTTTATTGTTATTTTATTGCATTTAATTTGTATATTTTTATTATGTTTTATTGTTATTTTATCAATCACCTATTTTATTGGATTTAGTTTATATAATTTATTATATTTTATTGTTATTTAACTATATTGAATATAGATAATATTAATATTTTTAATTCCCAGGAACATACTGAGGACGTGGCCTGTAACTACGGCCCTGCTTGCTCCAAAAACATCTAAAAAAACACAATCCTTTTTTAAAGATTTTTTTAATTCCAAAATGGACATCTTTTGGGAACAAGTCTGGGAGATGAGGTTGATGTGAGGCCACTCACTCTTTAGATCTGACGCCACCACCTCCAGTTGGTAGTACGAGTCCTCGCTGTTGGCCTCCAGCCGGGGGGAGATGTTCACCACGCTGCCGTTTGTGCTGTACATCTTCAGGATGTGTTGAGGCCCCGCCTCCGCCGCCGCCCGGAACAGATCTGTCAGACGAGGGATGAAATTAGAGGAGAGAGAGAGAGACACACAGTTCAAAACACATCTATATGTGAACTACTATGAAGAACTATTATATAAAATCCTTCATTCATTCTGTCTGCTAACCACTGCCGTCTTTAAAGGTCAAGGACCCAGTTGGTTTATTCATCACTGTCTCAAGAGGACAAGAGAGGACAAAGCCCTCTAAGTGGAGGACCTGTCAGAGCCACATGGACCACAGGAAGACCTGGTTGCCATGGCATCAGCTTTAAATAAACATGGAGCTCAGGTCCTTACACAGAAGCCACAGCAACATATAGAAACGTCTCTTATACACACTCTTTTCTTACACCTTCACATGTGATTAAACTGCATGTTTGAATAAAACTGTCCCATCCGCTTCCATTGTGATTAAAATCCACAGTGGTAACAAACCACCCTCTCTCTTACCTTTGACATCTGCAGCAGAGCAATCGGCTCCGAACTCGGCTTGCTCCAGCCTCCCGTTGACCATGAAATGAATGATTTTTGTTGTCATCCCAGAGCCAGGTGGGACGTGACCTGCTCCAGAAATGAAAATGAGACCTCTTGACTCTGACATGAACACCTTGAGTCTGTGAAGGGCCACCTGCAGCTGACAGAGAGCCCACCCACCATCCAATCCTCAATTTCTACTCAGGAGGCTTTATCGGCATTGACATGTGTTACCAACGAATGAATCGATCCATCAAACATCACATTTCATCGAGGTTAGTGCAGTTCAAAGTGCTTCACAGATGACTGACAGGCCGAAAGTAAGACAGACAATTCAATTTGAGACCAATGCATACGAGACAATCAAATTATAAAACGGAATAAAATAGAATTAAAAGCTATAATAACAGTAATAGTAGAAAACAGTGTGAAACAAAAACTAGATTAATAAAATAACAATAAAATATAATACAATTATACAAATTAAATACAATAGAAGAAGTAATTAATAAAATAATAAAATATAATAAAATTATACAAATTAAATACAATAGAAGAAGTGATTAATAAAATAAAAATAAATATAATCATATTTTACAAATTAAATACAATAAAATAAGTTATTTATAAAATATAATAAAATTATACAAATCGAATACAATAAAAAAGGATTAATAAAATAACAATAAAGTATAATTAAATTCTATAAATTAAATGCAATAAAATAAGTGATTAATAAAATAACAAAAAAATTATATTTTATTTATTTATTTAAATTTTTTTCAATATTATTTTTCAATTGTGCAGAAATAAATAAATTAATGCAAAAATACATAAATACATAAATAAATACATGCACTTAATAATAAATAAATAAATAAATAAAAGGGAAAATTGAACTGAAGAGTAAATAAATAAGGGAATGTAAACAAAGATAAATAAATAAAGAAGCAAATTAAAACAGAAATATCAATTTATGTCACATTTTATAAATTAATTAATGGCTACATTTATTTTTAATATTATTTTTGCTACATTTAATGACATATTTATTGATTTGTTTATCATTTATTTTTAAATTATGTACTTAATGCTGCAATATAAACACAATATATGTAAAGAAATATAAGCAAGTAATAAAATTAAAAATAAGAAAATGAGAATATATAACATATGTACAAATATTTGCATTAAGAGGTAAATAACCACAGTACAAATAAGTAAATACCACATGAGTCATTTATTTATGTATTTATTATTTTTTTTATTTATTTATGTATTAATGTATTTATTTATTTATCATTATTTATTATTATTTATTTATTTATGTATGTATTTATTTATTAATGTATTTATTTATTTATGTATGTATGTATGTATTTATTATAATTTATTTGTTGGCAGGTCATGCTCTCCTGGTGCTGCAGGGGGAGTTGCTGTTTGGGTGTAGTTGCTCGTCTCCGCCGGCAGGTGTCGTCGTTCTGCGGCCTCACTTCTCTGCAGGCTCTCCGGTGTGTGCTGCTGCCATCATGGGTCTGAGCTGAAGTAACGGTAGTTTGTGGCCACAGGCAGCGGCGCCACTAAGGACTGTTTCTCTGGGAACGACTCAGTCCATCCGGTGAGTGACTCTGGAACCGGTCTACTATGAATCAACCGGGTCTAACAGCCGGTAGAGCTTAACGGTGCTACTCCGTGGCCGCTGCTAACTTCCCTCAGCTAGCTCAGCTAACAGCCAAGGCCTGTAGAAGGAGGATGGGACAAGGGTCTGGGGGTCTAGGGTACTACGCATGCGCAGTGTGGTATGCATTCATTTAATTTTGCACTTATTTTGTATTTATTCATTTGTTTTTGCATTTTTTTTTTGTTTATTTATGCATGTATTCTACATTTATTTTTAATATTTTATTTTGATTTTATTTCATATTATTTTTCAATTGTGCAGAAATAAATGAATAAATGCAAAAATACATAAATAAATAAATACCTGCACTTAATAATAAATAAATCAATAAAAGTAAATGCAAATTTAAAAATGCATAAAAATAAATAAAAGGGAAAATTGAACTGAAGAGTAAATAAATAAATAAGGGAATTAATACAAAGATAAATAAATTAAAAAGCAAATTAAAACATAAATATCAATTCATGTCACATTTTATAGATTAATTCCCATATTTATTTACTCTTTGGTTTAATTTTTTCCTTTTTTTTGTATTTATTTTCATAATGTTTTTAAATGTATTCATTTAATTTTGCATTTATTTTGTATTTATTCACTTGTTTTTGCACTTATTTTTTTGTTTATTTATGCATGTATTCTACATTTATTTTTAATATTTTATTTTGATTTTATTTCATATTATTTTTTAATCGTGCAGAAATAAATGCAAAAATACATAAATAAATGCATGCAGTTAAAAAAATACATATGTGTAAAAAAAAAAATAATGCAAAAATAAATAAATAAATGAATAAATTAGACATTTATGCAAAAATAAATGATAAACTTAAAAATTAATGAAAATAGATAGAAAAAATAAATAAATGGGAAAATTAAACAGAAGAGTAAATAATTAAGGGAATGTAAACAAAGATAAATAAAGCAAATTAAGACAGAAATATCAATTTATGTCACATTTTATAAATTAATTAATGGCTGCATTTATTTTTAATATTATTTTTGCTACATTTAATGACATTTATTTATTTATCGAATCATTTATTTATTTATTCATTTATTTTTTATTTTGGCAGGTTCTGTCCTCCATATTAATACTGTGTGACGATCAATAAAGATCAGCTTTCCTGCTTGGTATTAAATCACAGTATGTTTAAGCTGATGTAACTGAGTGTCTTTTAAATGGTTTTTACTAAATAAAAAGCATCAATGTGAAAAACATAATGTACACATTAAAAAAAGAAGCAAACCAAACCGCATTTATTCACCATCTGAGGGTTAATTTTTCAATGACTTCATTTACAAATTCAAAAAAGAAAAAAAAGTGCAAATATCTGTTTTTCTGTATGAGTAACGCATCTGATAAATATTTAAAAATAACAAATAATAACCAGGGCTCAACATTAGTGTGTTTTAAATTAAATAAAAAAAAATGCTCACAATACATCTTCCATATATACAACAGTTATTTTTTCAATACATTTTAATAAATAAGGGAATGTAAACAAAGATAAATAAATCAAATTAAAACAGAAATATCAATTTATGTCACATTTTATAAATTAATTAATGGCTAAATTTATTTTTAATATTATATTTGCTACATTTAATGACATATTTACTTATTTATCGAATCATTTATTTATTTATTCATTTATTTTTTATTATGGCAGGTTCTGTCCTCCATATTAATACTGTGTGACGATTAATAAAGATCTGCTTTCCTGCTTGGTGTTGTTCCGCAGCTCTGCGAGTGATTAATAAAATAACAAAACAAATAATATTTAATTTATTTATTTAAATTTTTTTAAATATTATTTTTCAATCGTGCAGAAATAAATGAATCAATGCAAAAATACATAAATAAATAAATACATGCACTTTATAATAAATAAATCAATAAAAGTAAATGTAAAATAAATAAAAGGGGAAATTTAACTGAAGGGTAAATAAATAAGGGAATTAATACAAAGATAAATAAATAAAGAAGCAAATTAAAACATAAATATCAATTTATGTCACATTTTAATAATTAATTTATTAATGGCTACATTTATTTTTAATATTATTTTTGCTACATTTAATGACAAATTTATTTATTTATCGAATCATTTATTTATTTATTCATTTATTTTTATTTTGGCAGGTTCTGTACTCCATATTAATACTGTGTGAAGATTAATAAAGATCTGCTTTCCTGCTTGGTATGAAATCACAGTGTAACTAAAGTGCAGGCCAGATTCTACTGCGCATGTGCAATACTCTGAGCATAGCCTCCTTCCATAGGCCTTCGCTAACACTAACTCAGCTAACAGCAGCTTGCCTGTGTTTTGGGGGTAAAAACTAGCTAGTAGTGAGCTAATGTGCTAGCAGGAGAAGCTAACAGCTGTAACATAAAGTGTTGACATTTAACCTGCCTAGTTATCTAAGTCTGAATTGATCATTCTCTCAGTTTATGACCTAAATATTCATCAGATATGTGTGTTTATATATATATAAATATGTGTTCTTGCCTTCTTCTCTACCATCATTGTTTAGCAACTTCTTTAAATCTAATTCATTCCCATAATTAATACTAGACAGTTAGATCATCTTCACCTGGACATGATTAATACTAGACAGGTAGATCATCTTCACCTGGACATGATTAATACTAGACAGGTAGATCATCTTCACCTGGACATGATTAATACTAGACAGGTAGATCATCTTCACCTGGACATGATTAATACTAGACAGGTAGATCATCTTCACCTGGACATGATTAATACTAGACAGGTAGATCATCTTCACCTGGACATGATTAATACTAGACAGGTAGATCATCTTCACCTGGACATGATTAATACTAGACAGGTAGATCATCTTCACCTGGACATGATTAATACTAGACAGGTTGATCATCTTCACCTGGACATGATTAATACTAGACAGGTA
>CAKALU010067317.1:1273-19354 GCA_916700995.1 Hozukius guyotensis
AGAGACCAACACTGGTAGAGAGCGAGTCAGAGACCAACACTGGTAGAGAGCGAGTCAGAGACCAGCACTGGTAGAGAGCGAGTCAGAGACCAGCACTGGTAGAGAGCGAGTCAGAGACCAACACTGGTAGAGAGCGAGTCAGAGACCAACACTGGTAGAGAGCGAGTCAGAGACCAGCACTGGTAGAGAGCGAGTCAGAGACCAGCACTGGTAGAGAGCGAGTCAGAGACCAACACTGGTAGAGAGCGAGTCAGAGACCAACACTGGTAGAGAGCGAGTCAGAGACCAGCACTGGTAGAGAGCGAGTCAGAGACCAGCACTGGTAGAGAGCGAGTCAGAGACCAACACTGGTAGAGAGCGAGTCAGAGACCAACACTGGTAGAGAGCGAGTCAGAGACCAGCACTGGTAGAGAGCGAGTCAGAGACCAGCACTGGTAGAGAGCGAGTCAGAGACCAACACTGGTAGAGAGCGAGTCAGAGACCAACACTGGTAGAGAGCGAGTCAGAGACCAGCACTGGTAGAGAGCGAGTCAGAGACCAGCACTGGTAGAGAGCGAGTCAGAGACCAACACTGGTAGAGAGCGAGTCAGAGACCAACACTGGTAGAGAGCGAGTCAGAGACCAGCACTGGTAGAGAGCGAGTCAGAGACCAGCACTGGTAGAGAGCGAGTCAGAGACCAACACTGGTAGAGAGCGAGTCAGAGACCAACACTGGTAGAGAGCGAGTCAGAGACCAGCACTGGTAGAGAGCGAGTCAGAGACCAGCACTGGTAGAGAGCGAGTCAGAGACCAACACTGGTAGAGAGCGAGTCAGAGACCAACACTGGTAGAGAGCGAGTCAGAGACCAGCACTGGTAGAGAGCGAGTCAGAGACCAGCACTGGTAGAGAGCGAGTCAGAGACCAACACTGGTAGAGAGCGAGTCAGAGACCAACACTGGTAGAGAGCGAGTCAGAGACCAGCACTGGTAGAGAGCGAGTCAGAGACCAGCACTGCGTCGCATCAGCGATGCGTAAATTCAAAAGTAGCCTAGTTGTCGGCTCCGTGATGGATGACCCCTTGGCCATTCATAATGATTGATTTATACATCCCACGATTAATCGTTTTCCACAAGCAGGTCCAGAGGATTACCGACCTGCTGGCAGCAGATTTGCAACGAAACACGGATAGAAACAGGACCTCAGTCCTTCCCTACAAGTGTCTGGTACTATTATTCTGCTACAGGATCACTTCAAAACTTTGAGTTGGTGATTCAATTCAAGTGCATGAATCTACTGTGAGTGTAAAACAATACGATCAGTTGCACTATCGTTATGTCGGCGCTCTGTAACACATGCACAATAGAGTACATAACGTAACCATTGGTACTTTTGGTACTACATTAATGACTAATGTTGCAGTCTCAAGCTTTGCTGCTCTGGCTTCTTATTTCAAACCAACTGTAAAACATCTGGGGGGGGGGACATTTGACAGCTGTTTGAAATTTGATAAACAGATTGACTCTGTTGTTAAAACGAGCTTTTTCACAGCTTCGTCTTCTGGCTAAAGTAAAGCCCTTCCTCAATCGGCATCATCTGGAGAAGGCAATTCATGCCTTTATTAGCTCGTGACCTGATTATTGTAATGCACTGTGTGTCGTCTGTCTTTGCGGTCATCTGGTCAACGTGTTTTAGAAGTCCAGAGGTGGAGGTAGAAGCTGTGAGGTGATCGCTGCTCCTAAACGATGGAACCAGTTCCCCCCTGATATACGCACTATCACTGACCTCGTACTCTTTAAATCTAAGCTCAAGACTTTTTTATTTAGATTGGCTTTTAATACCTACTGTAGTAGCGCTGTGACATTTCCCCTATGCTCTTTATGTACCTTTTTATGATTTTATGATATGTTATGTTTTTATTCCTGTTACTTCTTGATGTTAATGTGAAGCACTTTGGGTTCCTTGTGGTTGTTGTAAAGGGCTATACAAATAAATGATTTGATTGATTTGATTGATTGAACGATAACGCATACGGTAAGTAGACAATTACATATTAATATCCTCTGAACCACGCTGACGAGCAAATATATATCGGCTTAGATAACTTTCTAATTAACAACTTCTAATTTATAACAACCAGCAGTGTTTGTTATCATGATGTGACGTTACCTTCTATTCTATTACCCTGTGTTGGAGTTGTCACTGTTGTTATTTTGCACGTTAGCTGTAGATTTATATCTTATTTGTTTACACATATAAAAAAGGTACAAGTTGATATTACATAAACGATAAATGTGATGGAGAGGTGCAAAAGCCCCTCAGAGGGGCTTGATCAAGGCTCTCTCCAATGCATACCATAATCAATTTTAAAAATAGAATAAACTATTAAAAAGGATGGTAAAGAGAGCTGCAGATGAAGGTTGTATATCTCTCACCTTATCATCAGGCTTTGTCCTCGTTTACGTACCTTTTTGTTGTTGTTTGGTGATTAAAGGTATCTATTTTTAGCCGTTAGTGTCTTCGTTAAACTGCATCAACAATAGTGCTTTTCACTGATTGGTCGCAGAATGTGAAAACGTCATTTTCTGCGACAATATTATGGTTAATGTGGTCGATACGCCAGAGTAGCTGAGAGGGATTTTACGTCTCCGTGGTGCAACTAAACAGCTTTAGGATCAAACTAGTTTCAACGTATTGTTTAATGTGGACTTTACAGCCTAACTTAAGAGAGAGTTTATGTAGAACCGGTGCAACAGGCTGCTGAAACTGATGGACGTATCACTAAAACTGAACTTCCTGGGTCGTATTTCAACGCTTTTTTGTGACGATGATTTGTGGTCAAACAACGAGCCCTTAAACTCGACACATCCAGCCTGAATGAGTACATTGAACACTTCCACCTGTTTGATCAACGGTATGTTTGTTGGCAGCAGCTCGGGGGCCTGTTGACTCCACTGTTTTCTAATGACAAACATGGGCGCTTTGTGCATTTGCCTAATTGGTTAGCAGCTGTAGTGGGAGGGATAATTGATTGCAGGGGAACGATGGTTGATTTGCAACTCAACCAAGCTAATAATTCGTTATTGATTGAAGCATTAGCGAGGGAAAAAACGACTACAGAGACATGTAACCTCAGCCAAAGTGCTGCAGAAAGTTGATGCTCTCCGTTTTTAATCTACTTAAATGATATTACACCTCGCTAAGCTAACATCGTAAGGAGCGCAGGGCGGGAGATGATGAACTGCTGGTTTCAGCTCAGCACTGGAGACTCATATGTTATGACTGGAGGAGATTACGTTTACTCAGTGTGTGTGTGTGTGTGTGTGTGTGTGTGTGTGTGTGTGTGTGTGTGTCTGCTGGCTGTCTGTGTGTAGAGGTCAGAGGATGACTGGATATTATTCATGTGTTGATACGCATCACACACGTGCTGTAAAAATGTCTTTTCCAGTGTACAGGAAGCGTTTTTTCCTCTTAGAGCTACAACGTTTCTGCTTCATCGACTTGTGGAAGCTTCCGCCTCATTGAGCAGTCCACTACTGCTTTCAATTTTCTCATTTTAATCAGCCATTAAATTAACTCCCAAAGTTTAATTGCACGTTTTAAATAATTATCCGGAGGTCAGAGGTTAGGTATTTCTTTGAGACGGCTCACTGCTGAAGCGTCTTCTCTCTTTCCCCTTCTCTCTCAGCTTTACATCTCCAGCAGCCACCCTCTAGTTACCTAACATCCTTGCTTTCATCCCACGGATATGTCCTTTTTACCCAAAATGTTATACCTTTTGCATTATTTTTTCCTTCCTCTTTCATCCTCTGTGCTGCATTCGGAGCTGGAAGCCCCCACGGGAGCTGAAAGTTGGAGAGAAGAAATGATTTTGAAGTGACTCAGAGAGGAGAGTTTTCTCTTCTCTTCTTTGAAGCCAGGTGTAAAAATCTCTTTCTCTCTCCTCTCCAGCTGCATCCCAGAGGCCCACCTTGGCAGTTAGAGGAGAGGTCATCACCATGACGGCGTCCTCGCAGGACTCCACCCCCTCGTCTATGGCCGGCCTCTTCTTCCTGCTCCTCCTCCTCCTCCTCCTCCCCCCGACGGTCTCCACGCAGGACGCCGCCGTCCCGACGACCCCGGCGTTGTTCGACCCGCTGACCCAACCGGAGTGCATCAAGAAAGAGCATCCGAAGGTTTCCGTCCAAGGTCAGACACTTGTTTTATTTAAACATGTGATGGAAGAGGGAGAATGCAGGACTGTAAAACCTGCCAGTGATCAGATCTCATCCTCTACAGTAGATTTTAGATTTATTACCGTTTGTTATCAGATCATTCAGACTGAGAGCAAAGTGAGAGAATCCGTAGAGAGAGCTCAGATGTCTAAATTTCATCTTACTGAGTTTATTCAGACTGAAAGAAGCTGCTGTTCTTTATTTTAGTGTCAGTTTTAGTTCTAGTCTGACTTTGGATTTAATCATTAGGATACAGGGACCCTCTGCTGTAAGTAATGATGTTGACTTTCATCCCGTCGCACTGCTGCTACTGCAGCACACTGTCTGCCATCACTGTAAAAAGTCTGTTAGGAATCTACACGATATGAGGAAACTCTGCAATCTGCGATAACAGTGTTCTATATTGCGAGGACGATATGACTTCCCATAAATATACAAATATTGAAGCGTGCATATTAGCTATTAGGGGTGGGAACAAATATCGTTTCACTTATGTATCGTGATTTTTTTACGATTTTAAATAGATGTTTTAATGCCAAAATCGATATATTTGCTTCATTTGAGTCTGTGTGGAGGTAGAAGGAAGTTACCGCTTTTATTGTGGTAGTCTGAGTAACGTGACGTCATATCCGTTCCGTATCCGTCAACCAAAACAAACCTCAGAGAGTGTAAAACGTTGGAGGGTCAGCGTGGATACGACCTGCACCCTCCCATGTTAAATCCAGCGTGGTAAACACTACACATCCAGTAAAGGATGGAAACACTTTGGGTTTCACACATTGACAGGAAAAGCAGAGCTAGACAGAGCAGAGCTAAAGCTGCATGCTAACTCCGTCACGGACAGGAAACGTTATGGTATGGCGGTAACGTGGCGGTGGAGCCGGCCGTCGCTCTCGTCTCCGTGGTCAAATGGGCCGACGCTACGACTGTAGAGCACCCAGATACTGACATTTATGTTCTCTGCATTGAAACGGCCCCGATGGAGCTGACCATGGATGGATCAAGAGAACGGAGCTGACGGGAGAGCTAGAGACCACCTTGGAGAAGTTAGAGGAAGTAGACACGTGGGACTACGTCCGCTTTTCAAAATAAGGTGTTAACAAAGGGAACTATAGAAATAAGATTGATGGATTATATTCACCAGAAGTGTAAAACATTATAAATTAAAAAGAAATAGCACTAATCTGTGAGGGAAATGTCTTTATTCTTTGATTTCTGGGTTGCTGGATAATAAATAATTCCTGACAATGATCCTGATATATTTGACTTCAGGACATCTCTGACTACATACATGCTGAAAATCAAGACTTCAAGTAAAAAGTAAAAGTCCCTAGAAGTGTCTGATTCAACTTGTTCTCATGGTCTAGAGTTAAAAAAGTAATATCGAATCTCAGTTCATCTTTATTTTTCTCTCATGCCTCCACGGTGAACGGAGAATTAAAAAACAGATGCCTGTGTTTGTGAAGTAGTGAGCATCCGACTGGATAAATGAGACTTTGAGTTTAACAGTAGTTTTCATGTAGTTTTACTGTTGTTAAACGTGGCCTCTTTTTACTTCAATTCATCCGTTCTTTTCTCCGTTTTGAGGCTTGAGAGAGAAAAAGTTTACTCCAAGGTTTCAAGGTAACACGGGGCGAGTAACTGATATACAGACGGTCATTTTCGAGGTGAAGAATTCCTTTAATATTGAGATATGACCTCACATCAAGGAAAAAAAACATTGATTTTTATTTGAAACATTTCAGTCCAAAAAAAAAGAAATCAATAGTAAATGTCAGATTTTTGGTTTCAAGGCTTCTTCTCTTTAGAGCCGATGAACCGACGCTCAACAATCACACAGGGAGGAAGAAACTCTGAGTGAAAGATAATGTAATGAAGCCAGATGGGGCTCCGGTCACGCTCCACACTTACACCTGAACCCTGAAGCAGAAACACTTTCTCAGGGTTGCCCACAAGGTTATCGGGAAGTTAAAGGTAAAATGTAATACACGTGGAAGCAGAAGTTATGAAGTTCATTTTAAAATAAGCCACAGAATGACATTGTAAGAATATGTGGGAATGGGATCTACCTTAAACCTTGGATTGTCAATGAAAGGTGTGTGCATGCTTTATGTGTTTTGCTGCAAATGATTGCTGTCATGCATCTTAAAGGGGACAGTTCTCTGTATATAAACACGCCGCACACACTTTAAATCTTTGGATGTGGCGCCACCAGTGCACCTTATTTTCTACGTACGGATATATGTGTGCCACAGCAACAGAATAAACTGTTTTCATAAACGTATACCTGTGCCAGTTGCAATAAAAGCTCACAGTTTTGTGCATTCAGGCGGGTCAGCGTGCCGCTATAAAAGAACAACACCGAGAGCAAGAGAGGGGACAAGATAGAAATGATTGTGAGGGAATAACGGCGCTCGCTATCGAGCCCGTTCATCTGTACAGTGGGCCAAGAAACGAGGTCTTCCTCGCGGCGTGAAATGGAACAGAACAGTTTGGGGGCACTGAATCACAGATAGATATGGCAGAATGAAAGGTAAACACGCACAAGATTGCTGTGTTTATTTTTGAATAGGGCTGTTTGTGTTCCCCTCGCCGACGCTGACGGCGGCGTCTCAGATTGGAGGACCAAAAAAAAATGGCTGGTGGGGATCGAGGACAGAAACACAGAAATTGAAGAGGTGGCCAGAAGGTTTTCTAGTGATTAGAAATATACGATTGCAGACATTTCCTCAAGTCGTTTTGTTTTTTTGTTGGACTGCAGCTTTGTTCCTGTCCAAGCCTCCCTTTGTGCTCCGGGGCCAACTCACCCCCACGTTGTAGTCACGGTCTCAAACTCACTTTTTCACTTCCTGCCGCTGTGGCAGCAAGTCTTTTATCTGACACTTCTGAAATCTCTGCACTAAATAAATGAAGGAATAACATTTTAGATCTGATGTCATTCAGTGTTCAATATATTTAACACAAAAAACATCATAAAGATGGTAAATTACAGTGTTTGAATTAAACCATAGCTTCCGGGGAGCCCTATTTTATCTTTGCTACGGTCATCTCTAGTGGTTATTCACATAAAAATACACAATTCAAATGATTATGATTATTTAAATATTTGCTTTGATTAAAATAAATCTTGACAAGCTGCTTAGAGCAAGTGTTAACAAGTTAAACAGGTCATAATTCCCTCTATTATCTATTTCATATTGATGTGAAAACATCTGCAAACAACTGGATTTATTCAAGTTTCTCGTCAAAAACTTAATTTTTACGAGATTAAATTTGAACGCATCATGATAACGTACTTTACCTTCGCCCAAAAGTCATTTTTACTGAGAGATTGAACGCCTTAATAAAAATAATAATAATAATAATAATAATAATAATAATAATAATATAAATAATAATAATAATAATAATAGAAATAATAGAAATAATAATAATAATAATAATAATAATAGTAATAATAATAATAATAATAATAATTTAATGGATTGGTAATTAAGGAAAGTTGATAGCAAAGCAGTTGAATTAATTCAGTTATATAACCAGAAAAAATAAACTACGTTGCTGAGAAGGCTGAGAAAAGGTCAAAGATTTTTTTTTTTATAACGTGTTTATGTTGATAAATTATTTTATCTCTCTTTCTCACATGTTTTATGTGTATATATATATATATAGTAGGACTGTCCACTCTTAATCACTTAGTCAACTAATAGGTAATTGGGGTCTTTGTAAACTGAGAGATTTGGCGCCGGTCCCAAACAAACTGAATCCTGATACAGCGTGCGTATGCGTCATTGTGCGTGCGTATGCGTCATTGTGCATCTGTAACTGTTAGAAAGCATCAATAAGAGGAATTGAAAGTCACGGAGGCATGAGACGCCAAGGAATCGGACAACTAGGAACCAACGGGAACCGATTCTCTGTTCCCCTCTCTAGTGTTTTCTCTGTCTGCCAAAGTGGCGGACGGCCAAACGATTTTACCCCACCGTCAACAATTTACCCGCATTTGGCGGGTGCTAGTTTCAGAGCCTGGTTTTGGGTCTGAACTCTGGTTAATGGAACTGAAGATGGAAATAAAGAGCTCTGTGCCATTTGGTCCTTTTTTTTTGCTGCTCTTTGTATTGGATTTTTTAATCCATAGCACTGGTGAAGTGGTTATTATCGAGTTCGCCTATATATGCTGACCGTCCCGCTTCACCCTCCAGATGTCCAGATTAGCCCGAGCTCCACCGGTGCTCCACTTGAAAGGCGGGCCCACTTGAGAATGGTTCTCATGGCAGCGGGGCGCTGCAGGGCTGCCGGCTCTGTCAAAGCAGGGCCGAGCCGGGCATTATGTGGAGGCAGCCGTATAGAAAAGACCCGCACAATGAAAGTGTCAGCGAGAACCTGAGATTAGCCTCTGTGATTGATGAGCGCTGTATAGCGGCCTGTTGAAGCGAGCTACCTCGGTCACCTGGAGGAGACCGGCTGAGAAGATTTCAGCGTGGTCACGCAGTGAGATACCAAAGTATACCCGTGTATGTGCCTATAATGACGAGTTTGTGTTTGTATGTTTGCTGATGTAAGAGGGTTTGTGTGGTGCAGTCAGAGTCTGTGTGTGTGACGTGGTGAGATTTAATCTTGTCAGTATGTCTGAGTCGGTCCCTCCACTGGAGCATGCTATCTGAGTTAAAGCCCAGCTCCTTCCTCTGGCTTTAAACCCCCCCCCCCCTCCAGCCAGCGTTACTTCCTGTTTTTTGGTTCTTTCTCAAACAGAAGAATGGGGGCGTGGTTAATAGTCAGACGTTATTCATCACCATGGCAACCAAATTGCATCGTTTCGCAACCCCGTTTGGATGAATTTATTGTTTATCAGACCACAAATGAGACCAGAATTATCTCAACACACCGACTCTCTCTCACTCTCTTCTTCACCCTCTCCTTCTGGCGAGGCGGCCGTTTGGCAGCTGCTGCACCGAGGAGCCGCCGCGGAGGACGGATATATACATGTTGCCGAGGTCCGCCGTTTGAAATGCAGTTTCTGGACGTTTTGGAGATTCACCGTCCACCAGCACCGGCCGCTATCGCCTCGGCTCCCAGCACCGACACCACACCCGGCATTCCTTTATTTCTCTAACGGAAGCGTCACGTGGCGGCTGCGTTTCTGCTGCGTTTCTGCTGCTGTCAGCATTTTCTTTCTACATAGAGTTTGCCTTTTAATGGCCATTTCATTTCATTATAAATGTCATTTATATTTATTTTAGACAGAGAAAGTTTAAGAAACGTGTGGTAATTAGTGAATAATAGTAATAATCCACCATTAAAACCCCGTACTATATCCATTCATGGAGCTCTGCAAGTCACTGCATGTTCTACAACACTGTCCGGCCCATATTTCAGAATAAAAGCCTTGTGTTAACAAATGAAGGAATTCTGTCCACAGCTTTTATTTTGAAATGAAAGCAGGAAGTGTTGATTAAAAAAAAAAAAGTCTTTACTTTTTTTCCATGTCTGTAACGTTTTCTACAGATATAGACATTGAAACTGTCGTAATGTTGCTGATATGATGTCATTATACAGTCAATAGATCACCTTCACTGTCTGTTGTTGCTGTGAACCGCGCGGCTCGCGTCAAAAATAGGCGAGACCTCGAATCTCTAGCCGAGGCTGCGTCTCACCCGCGGCTGTGTAGCTGCCATAACCTGTTAACATGGACACCGAAATTAAAAACAACAGGTAACGCAGCCGCCTCGCGCTAGTCATGCGGCCGGCCTGGCCCCGGCTTCAGTTGGGCTAGCTAAGTACCTAGCTAGCCACCTAACTAGCTAATTAGAAAGCATGAGTGCGCTTGCAGCTCTTTTTCTAACTTTGAGCACAAAATTAAGTTATTTGTTAAAACAGTTTGGCTAATCAACTTAGTAGGAAATGACTCAAATATGAAATATCCTAGAAATGCCAAAATACACAGCAGGGGGGCTTTAGGTCGATATTTAAATGTCCCTCTCAAGTCTAAAACTAAGACAAATCATTGGTTTATGAAATCATCTTGCACACACACGAGTTTTCACCCACGCTGTTCCAAAACAAGACGTGACTGGATGTAAATAGCAGCAGACGAAGACGAGGTAGACAATCTAGACAAACATCCACCGTGTCGAGCATCAAACCTCTCCGGCGGCTTTACTTTGGCCCCCGACAGCATCGTATTTTTCCAATCTGCTAGAAGACACCACAAACAACCGCTCACTGTATGTTTCTATGTCTGCTGTTCCGATGACGTGCCAGACGCGCTTTATGCCAACCAAAGCACGCCACGCCACAGATGCAGTGCAGGGATACAGCAGTAGAATCACGTAACCTCCACCCACGAGGCAACACACACCGTACGAGCCGCCAGCTCAGATTTAGATGGATGATACCGACTCGCAGCATATAAGACTGTGGGTCTGATAAGAGCATGGCATGAGGGCAGCGAGTGGAACGCTCTGAATCTAGATACGGAGCTGGGAATTTATGGAGTCGGCTGTGCGTTGTGTTGCGAAGGCCCGGAGAACTGGTTCCATACAGAGTGTGTGTGTGTAAAGGGGTCAGCCTGGTTTGTAAGAGAAATAGATAAACTCTGCCCCTTCATCACACCCAGTGCTGCAATATCCATCAAGGCAGCACCATGTTTCATAAGGGAGTATGTGTTGGGAAGTAATGGTTGATAATAAGACCTTTGGCTCCGGCTTCACAGAGAAGAGGAGGAGTTGTCTGATGGATTAGATGGCTTCACTGTCCGGGTCGTCTGCTCAAATCACTCTGGAGAGAGACAAGGAGAATAGAAACAGCGCTGGTGTTGCCGCTCATTTCCTGTTTAATTCCTTTCAAATCTGGTATTTTCCATGAACTTTTAACCCTCGCTTACCTGCCTGAACTATTCTCTCTGCTAGGGGTGTTTTTAAAGCGATACCATACGTATAACTTTCCACGGTTCCGATACGATTCAAGGAGGATATTTGTCTCATCTAGAGCGATATGATACGATTCAATAACTTGAAATGGATTCAGTCAGTGTGACTGTGAAATAAATATGTGATACTGGACAGAGCAGGTCAGGATTCCTCAAAGTTATTCTTGTAACGGTACGTGTCCACAGGGGTGTTTTTTATTGCGAGGGGACACGACGCTTCCCAACATTGGACGCTTGGTGTGCTGTCCCTAGAAACAAGGCACTCGGCTCCTGATTGGACGAAGGCTTTCCCGCCGTTGGCTGCTGCTCCCAGCTTTCAAACCGGAACCAGTCTGGAGGCTCGTTTGGAAACTTTCTTCTCTTATTTCACGTAAATAGTTCACTGAAATGTGTTTCTGAAAACATTTGAGGCGAGAAATAATCCATGCAGTTGATGAATCTGTCTTTATTTTGGATCAACAACGTTTATTTTAAAAGATCCTCGGGAGTTTGGAGAGGCGGCGAGTCGCGTCGGACGCCCGTGATTTGCATAAAGTAGACGAACCCTCAACTTTATGCAAATGAGGAGCGGGCGTCGTGACGCCTAGTCTCTCGAATCGCGACGCCACGCTACCAGAATGCATTGCACGGCTGCTTACATAGACAATGAATGGGGAGCGTGGAAAGCACGGAGGCTGTGGACACGTACCATAAGGGAATCAGGGATAAATGAATTATGGATATAAACAAGTTAACACAACGATTAATGGCAAAAACATACAGCTTTTATTTAAAAATAATAAAAAGTGCGACTGCAGGACCCGCTGATTCAGTTCTCAAGATACAAGGCAGTGAAATATTTAACCTAAAATATAATAAACCAACTTGTCTTCAAGTTAAATGAAGAGTGGTTTAACATGCTGCTTTCTGTTCTGAAGGTAGAGCAATGATATTTAACAAACTATAGAATAAACCAACCAAATGAACCGCCGGCTTCTGTTCTCATTTTCAATATTAACGTCAGTGTGAACGATTTCAGAAAGAAGTCATGTTTATTAATGTTAATTAGGGTTATGATGGTTTATATTATTTGGTATTGGTATTTGTGATATTGTCATTTATTATTGTGTGATCGTGATTTGGGAGATTTGGGTCCCATGGATATGGGCGACATTCCTAGTTAATATAATGAGCTGTTCATTGGAGTGCCGGAGAGGAAAGAGGGTGAGTGGGTCGTCGTATTTTTTGTGCACGTATCCTGATTTTGTGCACGTTATAATAAGTTGATAATTTTCATTAAATAAGATTTTGTTCAACATATTATCGGATCTCAGTGATTTACTTTGGTATCGCGTCGGACATGCAAACCGGGCCCCGACCTCAGCCTCTCAGTGTTCTTTTAGTTTGTTTCCTGACGTCGCTACAGGTAGAGCAATAAAAACTAAAGTACATGGCGTCTCAGTAGGAGCGGGGAAAGACTGGTTGTGCTGCTGTTGTATTTTTATCTGGTCTTTGCATATTCTGCAAACAGCGAGCGATTTATCAAGGACATCTCCCGTTTTTGCAAAAGCCAAAATGTTTCCACACGCTGGACCTCAAACGCGGCTTGAAAATCTCTCGCTTGTCTGTCTCTTCCTCAGAGACATCAGCCTGCTTCGTTCTGTTGTCGTCTTTCAGAGATTGGCGCTGTTGGAGCATGACGTCATACACAGGGAAGGTGCAGATTCTTAGTATCAATACATTATTTACCTTGCAAATCCATTTTAGATGGATATACGTCCCCTGTGAAGGACAACTTGCCGAGTACCTATCGCTGTAGTTGGATGGTAGGAATATAAATGGATGTAGTAGATGAACGTTACACCCCTACTCTCCACTCACCTTCTCTCCAATCCTCTCTTCTCATCTCATATTCTCTTTCTTGCCTTCCTCCTTCACTTCATCTCTCCGCCACCTTTTCTCTCTCTTTGTCTGCTCTTTTCATGCTTCTATAACAGGCAGAAAAATGTATTGCACACTTTGTACGAGTATCTCTTTCATCGTTTGGGTAATGGCGCTGTCGTTTAGCCGTCGTGTCGACATCTGAAGGGCTCTTGGGCAGCACGAGAGCGATGCCCCTGTAAGACATAAATATTCACTTAAAAAGAGAAAACTATTCGCTATGCTTTTCTGATCTTATTTTTCATTTACCTCCATGTTGCCCTCCTCGTTTGTGATTACGGTGATGGGGCCTAATTGGAGTGGTGCTATCAGAGCCGTGGCGTGTTCTGCAGCCATCCATCAGGCGTCTGAACGGAGCTGAGTTTAGCATGCTGCCGGGGCCAGCCTCTCACCCACTGATGGTATGTCAGGATATCTGATGCCGGCCCGAGAGATAGCGAAGGCGATCGGAGAATAGAAAACCCTTTAAAGGCTTTATTGCTACTTTAATGGTGAAAGTAGAGAGGCAGCAGGAAAATTGCTCTCTTTGCTTTTTCTATGTCCGTGCTGTCTCCTGTCACCTTGGATACCCCCTTTCAGACGGGCCTCATTGTGGAAATGCATCGGCAATTTTACATCTTGTCCCCATGGTTGAATAAGGTTATTTTTTCCTCTAAAATCAAGGCTGCAAATTTAGGTCGGACCGGGTAACGTTTCCTTGAATTTTCCTCCAATTGAATCCCCTCATGTAAAGGCTGCACTTTCACCACGTTAAATAAACAGAGTGATATTAACGCTTCCTCGCACCATTACCTTTTCAAACTACTGGAATTAGCTCGACTTACTCTCTCCGGTCATAGTGTTTACTATAGTATTGCAGATGGCATTTCTGAGCTGTTTTGCCTTCTTAAAAATATATTTAAGTATCCTTTCTTATGCACAGAGAAAGTGAAATCAGTTTAATAACTTATAAGTATGTAATAAAAATCTGTTTTTGTTGAATTACTCATATTTTGGGCCAAAGAGTAAAACCTTCAGAAAGCCGATGCTGACTTATTTGTCACGTAACTTCCGTACTTAAGTATCGCCACTTCCGTAGTTATTTTAACCCAAACGTTGACTTAGTTGTTACGTAACTTCCGTACTTAAGTAATGCCACTTCCGTAGTTATTTTAACCCAAACGTTGACTTAGTTGTTACGTAACTTCCGTACTTAAGTAATGCCACTTCCGTAGTTATTTTAACCCAAACGTTGACTTAGTTGTTACGTAACTTCCGTACTTAAGTAATGCCACTTCCGTAGTTATTTTAACCCAAACGTTGACTTAGTTGTTACGTAACTTCCGTACGTTAGTAATGCCACTTCCGTAGTTATTTTAACCCAAACATCGACTCGTGCTGCTGGACATTCGTAGCTTAACGCACGAAAAATGAGAAATAACTTTTCATAAGATATCATAGTAACCGTTGAGCTGACATTCCTGCAACAGTGTTCCTTCTTCAGAGCTTCATCTCCGGGGTTACTCCCTCACGATGGTCATTAATTAGAGCGACACACTTAAACAGCCATTCACCTGCAAAATAAGTTTGTAAATCCATCACTGATACAGCCTGTCAGAGGACTCTGTCAGAGGACTCTGTCAGACGACTGAGAACACGCTTCATCATCATTAGTTTTCAACTGGCGAGTGAACATTGAGGCACTACCCCGAACACTTCTGTCATGTTTGAGTGAAGTGTAGCTGGACATTTACGTAACAGATACCTACGTTTGAACACCACAAAGTTATTACAGATAAAACCAGCAATTTAAGCGATGGCATGTCTGAATGGTTGTTATGATATCACCCCTGCGTTTGGCTCTCTGTCACACTCTCTTTCTGAGAATATTGCTCACATTTCTGTCACTTTTTACAACACAACTACCAGCGCATTGGACCCTGACAGATCTTTGGATGCTGCCTCACCGTTGGGTTTTGTGAAGCAGACAGACATCTTTACCGGTCCCCGACTGAGAGGCTGTTAGCCTCCCTGGCCCCCAGCGCCATTCCTCCCGTGGCTGCTCAGTCCCCGCTCTCTCCAGGCGCTTTCTCAGCTCTGCCCGTAACCCTGCGGACCCCTCTATCTGAGATCAGTCAAGTGGGGAGGAGGGGAGGATGGAGGGGTGAAAAGACGGAGGGATGGAGGGACAGTCGTGCTCCACTGAGGCACTCTCTCAAACTATCGCCCTCTGCAAGTGCAGCCACAGTGAAAATCGAAAGTTAGAATAGCAGAGATAGTGGAGAATGGGACAGACGGGGGTGGAGATGGAGCACGAGGAAGGGCGAAGAGTGATATGAAGAAGACCCAACAAAACATATTTCAAGGGATTTAGGCCAGATAAGGCCGGAGGTGGAGCATATCGGGCACCGCAGGGAAAGTTTTGCTCCTTCAGTGCTGAACAACACAACAGAAAATGTGGCTTTATTTGCACAGAAATGTGCTTCCAGTAAATGGATATCGTATGTAAATGTGTATTTTGCAGAATGCATTCATTCCTGTGGCATCATTTAGCCACAGTTGTTATTTTCACATTTTAAATGTGAGTAATATTCTCAGGGGGAAAGAGAGAATACTGCTGTTGGTTGAGCTGAATGTATTCACAGTGCAGTCAGACAGTATATGTGCTAATGGACTGTTTTGTTTAACAATTTAGTACTTACCGTTGACTTATTTGTCAGGTAACTTCTGTACTTAAGTAACGCCACTTCTGTACTTATTTTAACCCACACATTGACTTATTTGTTACGTAACTTCCGTACTATTTGGTTATTTTAACCCAAACATTTGACTTATTTTTTACGTAACTTCTGTACTTAAGTAACGCCCCTTCTGTAGTTATTTAAACCCAAACATTTGACTTATTTTTTACGTAACTTCCGTACTTAAGTAACGCCACTTCCGTAGTTATTTTAACCAAAACGTTGACTAATTTGTTACGTAACTTCTGTACTTAAGTAACGCCACTTCCGTAGTTATTTTAACCAAAACGTTGACTTATTTGTTACGTAACTTCCGTACTATTTGGTTATTTTAACCCAAACATTTGACTTATTTTTTACGTAACTTCCGTACTTAAGTAACGCCACTTCTGTAGTTATTTGAACCCAGACATTGACTGATTTGTTAGGTAATGTCTTCAGTGCTGAACAACACTAGAAAATGTGGCTTTATTTGCACAGAAATGTGCTTCCAGTAAATGGATATTGTATGTTAATGTGTATTTTGCAGAATGCATTCATTCCTGTGGCATCATTTAGCCACAGTTGTTATTTTCACATTTTAAATGTGAGTAATATTCTCCGGGAGAAAGAGAGAATATAGCTGTCGGTTGAGCTGAATGTATTCACAGTGTAATCACACAGTATATGTGTGTGCTAATTGACTCTGGAGGTGATCCTTCATTCACAGAATCACCTGCCAGACGGCAGCCGGTCTCCGTGTGACCTGTTTGGTTAACGGTGTTGGATCGACCACGTTGCCCTGAAGATAACCATTTGTAATATTGCCTATTTTCAGCTTCCCATTAGCAACACATTGTGTTGCTGTGCATCTGAAGGAAGAAGATGATAGACAGATACCTTTAGTGTCATTCATAGCTCATTAAACAGAGCAGTGCTGGAGGGCACAACTCAACGAGATGCCTGATTATAATGATAATGATAAAAGTATGATCTAGTGCAGGATGTTTATACGTGAACATTTGATGTCAGACTGAGAAAAAGAAAACAAAGTGAGGAAACTCAAGTTTACGGAAATACACTATTTGGTTTTAACGGTCACATGAGCTTCTTCCTCTGTCAGCGGGTTTGTTGTGCACTTTTCTTCCAGTACCCGTTACATTAGTTATTACATTACATTAGTACACATTTTCCATTTATAATGTTTTGCATAGCGGTCCAAAACAATTCTGAATGTTCACAGTGAAAACACAAGACTTCTATCGTTAGTCAGTGAAGTTAACGTCAACCATGACCGTTTCCTAACCCCGAACGAAGTGGATTTGTTTCCTGAATCTAACTTCCTGTGAACTGGAAGTTTATTTTGAAATGACACTATGCATGTAACGAGCGTATACTGACACACCGTCCTTGACATGTCCAAAAGTAATGCTAGAGAGGTATCTAGTACGTCTGTTTCCGATGTCCAGGGGCATTGACTAATGCCAGGATCAGACTACAGGATATGTTTGACGGTTACCATGGTCACTATGTCAGATTAGACGACTGAGAGTCAGAAATTCTTGTCGTGACTTGGCTGCGACACATGACGGACTACACTTCGGTCCCTTGTTCCGACAACACACACTCTCCCGGCACCGCCGTCTCTAATATACGGGCTTACCGGGGCTCAAGCCCCCCCCCCCGGGCCCGACCATGTAAAGGGGCCCGACCATGTAAAGGGGCCCACGAGGCTCCGGGGGAAAACAATAAAAATATAATTCACAGGGAGAAGAGAAAGCGGGCGCACAACGGGATGCTCCATGACGCAAAGACGCAACAGCGGTGGTGTTTTTTACTCCGACACAACCTTGATTGAACATCCTACTGCTGGGAAGGTCCGATGACATCATTCTGCATTATAAGTAGCCGTGTGCTTCTGTTCAAAGCTGTGTGTGTCTGAGCTCAGCCGGTCAGATTCACGGCCGTGACGGAACACAAAAAAAAACATGCTAGACTTTCTGTCGGGACGTCGTGAGGCGTCCCAGACGCGGCGTCGGTTGTCGTGTACTATGACACACTACACCAGATAAAACTATTGATTTTCGCACACGACACTCCTTTATCGTTCCCGATCCGAGTCGACACCCTACGACGGCCGTGTCGGGCTGTAATCGGGCTGATATCGTGTAGTCTGAACCGGCATAAGGGATATTTGACTTCACTTAGTTGGGAGTGAGAATGTGTTGTTAAAGTACAACAAGCCTTTTTTTCTGCTGTAAATCACCGATGCTAGAAGACCAACATACTTGAGCTGCAGGAGGTGAAACACAGTCCAGAGTTTTGCACCGTGGCCTTAATGAC
>CAKALU010067319.1:0-25228 GCA_916700995.1 Hozukius guyotensis
CGAGCCGTCATGATTACTGTACTTTTGTGATGTCACAAATCTACGATATATAGAACATTTAAACGTAAATGAGTCCCAGTTTATTTCCAGTTGCAGTGGATGTGAATGACATCAGCTGACAGAAAGTAAACATGGACCTACATGTAAACTGTTGCCTAGCAACGCAATTCTGTTGCAGTTCCATTGAAATGCACTAAAATGGAGCGTTTCAGACAGAGGGTGAATACAGGCATATTCAGGCAGACAGCATGTGGAAAATAAAGTTGTTTTTTTTAACATTACAGCATGTAAACGAATGGGACCTTTAAAAAAAATGAAGGGCACTGTCATTTTGATGCTTGGGCTACATGTTTAGTGGCATTGCCTAGTGTCTGCGTCGGAAAATTCTCCTACGTCTGCGGACAGCTAAGCATTGTCAAAAAACACATAGGCTTTGTCCGAAATTGAATCTACAGTATGGACTACATACTCAATAGGTGTACGATAGTACACAATACAGTAGTTTTAGTTTTCTACCTCCGATGAAGAGCAGCGCATCTGCTTCTCAGGCCTAAGGGCCCTATTTTAACATAATATATCGATACATTTTGAGGTAAATATTGGGGTAATTTGGCAGTAACTCCAAAGAAATTTCAAATAGGTTACATGCTAATTATCACCTAATTAACATGAAATTTCCAAGTATTTAGATTTTTTTAATTAACATTCACATAGTAGTATTCACAGTTGACAACGTTCATGATAGACGTCGACAGACAGCTCTGTAACATCAATAACACTGCAATTTAACTGTAAATATAATATTTCACTTTGCTCGATTTAATACATATTTTAAATTAATTCAGACTTTGCATCTCACAAACCGTCAATTTTAACACATGAGGTTGGCACAGGTTACCATGGTTATGCGTCTCCAACCGGCAAGGGGGAAGTAATGACGTAAATTACTTCTCAGTGTGACCGAAAAGATACATACTACTGTTTATTCGCAAAAAAGTATGTTGAACTTACTATTGTACTATCGTACACCTATTGAGTATGTAGTGCATAGATGCTATTTCGGACAAAGCCTATGTGTTTTTTGACAATCCTTCACTGTCAGCAGACGTAGGAGAATTTTCCGACGCAGACACTAGGCAATGCCCCTAAACATGTAGCCCAAGCATCAAAATGACAGTGCCCTTAATTTTTTTAAAGGTCCCATTCGTTTACATGCTGTAATGTTAAAAAAAACAACTTTATTTCCCTCATGCTGTCTGCCTGAATATGCCTGTATACACCCTCTGTCTGAAACGCTCCATTTTAGTGCATTTCAATGGAACTGCAACAGAATTGCGTTGCTAGGCAACAGTTTACATGTAGGTCCATGTTTACTTTCTGTCAGCTGATGTCATTCACATCCACTGCAACTGGAAATAAACTGGGACTCATTTACGTTTAAATGTTCTATATATCGTAGATTTGTGACATCACAAAAGTACAGTAATCATGACGGCTCGTTTAAAGGCACAGTTTGTGAATACGGGCTGTGTGTATTTCTCTGTAGATTGAGCATTTCACTACTTTCATATTATTTATATATAGCACTTAAACCTGCTTTATAATAAAAATATCTGAACATCTCACTTTTTATAATATGGGTCCTTTAATGCATAGAACAGTTAAATAAATTTGACCGTATTTAAGTTTTTCAAATTAACATCAACATAGTAGTAGTCATAGTTCCTCCAATGAAGTCAATGATTTCTCACAGAGATTGACAGAGTAGTAGTAGACACATGGGACCGTACAATTGCCAGAAAGTCTTGACAATCAGATTAAACTAACTCTCCTGTGACATCATCAGTGACATGATGGAATGTTGCCAGTGTGATGTCATAAATGATGTCACATAAACTGTGACATCATAAGTGACATCACGGAACGTCGTCGAAAGTTTACTTATTGAACCCCCGTTACGCCCATCAATCACAGATCAAAAACCAAGTGTTTTTGGCCTCCGCTGTCCGCAGACGAAGGACTCCCAAGTCCTCCACTGTTAGCAGACGGAGGGTTGCTCGATGCAGACGCTAGGCAACGCCATCAAACATGTTTGATTTGTCTCTTTTTTTTTTAGGTAGCATATTTTACATTATTTCGATTCTTTTAATTAGCATTCACATAGTAGCATTAGACTTTTTTTAATTAACATTTACATTTAATTAGCATTCACATAGTAGTATTAATGAACATGAAGGGTAAGCTTTAATGCATTAAGCATTAATTAATTTGCCTTAGTATTTTTTTTAGGTAGTATATTTTACTGTATTTAGATTTTTTTAATTAACATTCACATTGTAGTATTCATGAACTTGAAGGGTAAGCATTTAATGCTTGTGAACACAAAAACAACACGTTTCACACGGGATGCAAACACCGGTCAGTGTTTTGTGTCCCATTCATTGCCCCCAACCTCCACCCTATATCGAGTTCACGCTGTCAATACTACAGCACCTGACTTACGCTTCTGCTCCTGTCATAATTACTACGGTCACTGTTGTCTTCTTTCATACCTTCTTTCAGTAATCTATATGAATAGATGATAAAAGCCTACTAGTGGGTGTAGTAGGCCCCTATTGAGCCACATCTATGGTGCTTAGCATCCATCATTCTGTTGTTAAGTTTGCTTTATAAAACTGCATTTTTAAAACTCGATTATTAAAGAGTTCCTGGCTTGCCTCTGTTCCTCTAGGTTTAGGTGTATCTTGCAGTAATTGTTCTGAAATGATTCGGGTCATAAGCTAAACTAAATTCCCGTCTACTGCTGTACAATAAAAATGCAGCACATGAATATGGTTATATTGATTTTCAGCAACGAGTGGCTGCTTGTGTTTGCTGTCAAAACGCTGCATACTAACTCCTAAGTAACAGGCTGTTTGTCCTTTGGTGCCACTAACAGGGAGGAAGTGGAACTGGTGCTGCCCCCTCTGGAGCCCCAGTACTGCGTGGATCAGGCCATGAACGCCATCCTGATAGACCAGCCTTTAGTGTGCATCCCTCGCATCACATACCTGCCTTTCCTCTCCAGGGCGTGAGTACAAAGCTGCCCCTTCATATCAACCACAAATGGACCATACATAAGTCTGTTTTTTTTGTGCACCTCCATTGCTTAGAAGCTCAGTATTTCATGTTCCTTTTCAGGTTGTTGCCGTGGGAATCCAACGTGGTTACGTATCGTTTCATGGGGTCCGACAAGTGCATGTACCCCTTCATTGACGCCAAGAGGAAACAAGTGTCTAACGGCGCCGTTAAGGTTGCATAATCGTTTCTGAGTGCAGTTAAGACAACTTTTGGGAGTCAAAACCTTAAAATTAATATAAAAAAATAAAAATAAAAATAAAAAAAAGAGTAAAATCGTCCTGCTTGTGTGGACAGCGGTAGGCCAAACTGTTACTGCCCAGCTACAGCCAGGATTCAATCACATACGGATGATGAGAAGTAATGCAGAGGCTTTACATCTTTAGACTGATCATTGTGTCCTAGATGCCCACTCAGCCAAGTGGTCATCAGCACCCCCAAAACATTTTTACAATGTTCAGATGAAGTTTAAAGTCCCTTCAAACTGTTCTCACCACACACACAGTGACTGAATCCTGGACCGGCCAAAAGGGGAATGGGAGCATCTTTAATATCTGTAACTTAATAATGTACCTGAGTATTGTGCTGTATTATGTTTACATAAAATAAAAATGATTGAAAACCACTTCTCTAAACACATCTCTATGCTTGTGTAATAAAGGCAACAACGTAATGACGCTAGCAGTAAATAGGGGGGTATTAAGAACCAGTTCTAAAAATGTATAATTACCATGAATTCTTTCAGAAACATGCTTTTTTCCATTTTTCTTTTTCACTTTTGTCACAAAAAAAGGGCTTTTCAGTGGCCAATTTCAGAACTACTGCACTTTCTCCCTCTACCTTATGGATTATGCATGTGACAATGCACACATAGTTTTTAAAAGTGTGACTAATCTCAAAAAACAGCAGAAATACAGTAAAACATAATCACAATATTGTCATGCAAGGGAGCAAGTATGACTAACGATAAGGCATTTCCTACAGCGTGATGTAAGAATGTACTGTTTACAATGTCTCCAGTCATAGTCAGAATTTCCTAAAATGAACTTATGTTTAGGCACTTGAATAAAAATGAAAACAGCACACTTTTATTATTATGATCAGTCTCTACCTGTTTCTGATTGGTCCATTGCTCTTAAGCAATGCTACTACTACTGCTGCTGCTGCTGCTGCTGCTGCTGCTCATTCTGCTATTATTACTACTGATGATTATTTACATTTCTTGATTTTAGCTTTGTATCAAAACACTGAATATATCGTTATTATGCGACATAAGTGCTTACAACAGCTAAATTCTGATGAAAATTAAGGTGCTTTTTGTTTTCAATAACTCAAATATTATCACAAAATTCAGAACTAGGATTTGATAAACAGAATCACCATCAGCATTGATCAAATTAAAACGATACACAAGCCTGGGATGAGCAATATTTGAGCTATAGTAATAGTTTTTCCAATACTAATAGTATATTGAGCCGCAAAGATTAATAAATATAATCGATTAATCTGTTTGAGTAATTTTTTATGAAAAAAAAGTCAAATTTCTCTGATTCCAGCTTCTTAAATGTGAATATTTTCTGGTTTCTTTACTCCTCTATGACAGTAAACTGAATATCTTTGAGTTGTGGATAAAACAAGACATTTTGAGGACGTCATCTTGGACTTTGGGAAACACTGATCAACATTTTTCACCATTTTCTGACATTTTATAGACCAAACAACTAATCCATTAATCGAGAAAATAATCAACAGATTAATCGACAATGAAAATTATCGTTGCAGCCCTAATTTATATATATATCACGATATGGCAGATGCATACAAAATAACACGTTAAATAATCAAATTTCCGTTCTATGCAATCACTAATGTTCAACTGTTATGCCACAACAGAAAACTTATAATATTCAATAATAGATAACCTCAACTTCTTAGTCATCGGCAGGTAAAGAAAAAAGACGAGATAACGGAAGGTTTTGTTTTGTGCACGTAAGCACGTTAAGTTTAATTACCATGGGGAGCGCAGAGAGAGAGAGAGGGGAGGATGACATTAGGTAGGAAGAGGGAGTTATCGGGGAAACTGACTCAACAGGGGAACGTCCCTGTTCACACACATCAGAGACAACGTCACATTACATCACACGCTACATTTAGTCACAAATTCTTCCCGGCCCTACATGGTAATGTCAATAACACTTCACTTGTGGTTGTTGATGTAAAGCACTCAAGGAAAATCAACAGAGGTTCGCCAGCTGCACCCTAGACAAAGACGAGGTTCCGAACCTTTCCATCCTCAGCGGGGGGGATAAAACGTAAAAAGACTTAAAAACAAGAATTAGAAGGTCTCCCAGAGAGGAAACGAGTTAAACTAAACAGAATTCACAGTTAAACCAGCAAGTAAACCCCCGACTCACTGTCTAGGATGCAGCTGCTTTTTTCTACAAAGCAACAAAATAAATACTGTGTACAATTAAACAAAATCAAGGGGAGGAAACTAATCTTTTTTTTTTCCTATCAATCTTGTTTAACTGTGAACATTTTGGAACGATGAATATGAACAGTGATGATTTAGAGCCTACAGCGCCCAGAGCTTCCTGTAGAACTCCTAAAACTAAGAACACAGTGTCTGAGTTTTCTCTAGTGCTTTTACAGACAACCAAACCTGATCATCTAAACAGTGCCGTCCAGGGTCTGTGCCAATGTGCTTGAGTTAGCCTGTTTGAGGTGCAAGTCACCGTCCATATCCTGCTTGCCACACCTGCGGAAAATAAGTCACATATAGTGTCACCGTTAAGTTAATCAGTCCCAAAACATGAATTTGATGGCTGTGTTTACATGCAGCAGTGTTTATCAGGGCTATTATAATAAACTAAAACTGAGACTAAAATGAAAATAAGCAGTGAGAAATATTTTTAATAAACTGAAACTAAATAAAAACTATACCCTTTAAGAAAAACTAAACTGAAACGATATTGCCTGCCTGACTAAAAAATAAAAAAATTGAATAAAAATAAAAGTAAATTCATTTCAGTTTTTTAACTATAATATATCACTACCGAAAAAAGGAGACTGCATGAATTTCCGTCAGCTCTCGTGATGTTGAACCACAGAAATTGAACGGACTTGACCTTCCAGGAGATGGCACAAAGATTAAACACTAAACATTTTGTCCATTCACAGTTCTCAAACCAGGTATTTTGTATGTATATGTAGCTACATTCTTCTGAGACAAAATAAAATAAAACTAAAATAAAATAAAAACTAAACCTTTCCAAAAAACTGAAACTAAAATAAAACTAGCAAACACACTGAACTAAAACTAAAATTAAATCGAAAAGTCAAAACTAAAATAAAATAAAAAACTACTTGGAAATTCAAAACCATTTTCACCTTGGTGTTTATCCATCTAAATGTATTCCATTTCATTTATGACTCCCATAGAAGTATTTATACGTGCGCTGAATAAAATGATCCGATGCAGTTGTCCTGTTTACACAATAAACAATCAGAAAAAAAACAAAACATGCAAAACATCAAATCCGACCATGTTGAGTGCTTGAAACTATTATTAGCTTACTGCTGTGCTTTTAGTAATCTAACAGCTTTGTTTTGTTTTTTTATCAGCGTATACTACAACCGGGGTTATTAAGCAAAAGCTGAGCCTTCTGTTTGTGTTTAGAAAATGAATAATTATCTCCCAAGGTTCCCTGGGAAACATGAAGCACTCGGAAAATTAGTAGAGAGCACAAATGACAAACAACGTCTTCTGAACAAGCCATTTTATGCTGATTGAAGTGTTTACGTGAGGCCTTTTTCATTCTGATTACTCATTATGATTATTAGCGGAATGAAAGGCTTATTGTAAACACAGCTATAAGGTACGCAGAGAGAGACGGTGTTTGTTTGTCACAGCTTACCGAGAGACTGGTCCATTTCCTGTCCTTTCATTTTGCTGCTGGTCCAACTCCGAGAGCAACTTCAATATATTCAATGCAGCCTGCGGAGGTGAAGAACAGTAGAGGTTATTGCAGTGGCCAGGGAGAACAAGAACAAGAAATCCTTTATTCCATCAGCTGTGACCATTCTCAATAAGAGCCTGTTTAAATAGGCCTACCCCCTCCCTACCACCCGCACACCCGCACACCCACACCTCATCTTAACTCTTTCTCCCAAAGCCCCCTCCCAGCACTAAAGGTCACATATCATGTTCATTTTCAGGTTCATACTTGTATTTTGCGTTTCTACTAGAACATGTTTACATGAAGTTTATTTACCGTCTGTCTGAAACACTCCGTTGTAGTGCATTTCAATGGAATTGCGTTGCTAGGCAACAGCTTGGGTCGCTGTTTACTTCCTATCAGCTGATGTCATACACATAGGCTGCATCCGAAAATCACATACTATGCACTACAGACCCAATAATCTGTGTGCTATCGTTCAACATACTTTTGTGTGAATAAACAGTAGTATGAATCGTTTCGGACGCACTGAGCTGTAATTTACATCTTCACTTCCTGAGAGCCTCCTTGCCGGTTGGAGACGCGTAACCATGGTTACCTGTGCCAACCTCATGTGACTAAAACGACGGTTTGTGAGAATCAAAGTCTGAACTAATTAAAAAACTATATTACGCCCGGCAAAGTGAAATCTTACACTAAAATCGAACATTGAGAATGTTTACGTTTAAAACTGTGTAATGGTAAATATATATTGTACAGTTGTGATCCTGATCCTGTTGAGATCCTGACACCTGTCAGCAACAGTGTCTGAATACGGGCTGTGTGTATTTCTACATGGATTGAGCGTTCCAATACTTTCATAATATTTATTCAGGACTTAAATCCGCTTTATAATAAAAAAGACATAAAAATGTCACTTTTTACAATATGGGACCTTTAAGATGGCTTTTTTCTACACTCTGCAACCACCACCATTTATTTTAATATAGATTTATTTTAATGTTAAATACTGCTGAGTATCATGCATTGTGGTCATGTTTTGATGGACTTGCATGCCAGTGGAAGAACAATCAACTCATCACTTTTATTACTGCCACTTGATCACTTTTTAAGATGTATAATGGTTGTGCATGGTGTGTGTTGTCTTATAGGCCAGTGCAAATTTCCAAGACAAATTTCCATTTTATGCAAATCAAATGGACAATAAAGTAATCTGCATCTGAATCAGTGACCATTTTAAAGAGCCAACTGCTACTTAATTGAGTTGAGTAGTATTGGTAGGTATAGAGTTCTAAAACCTGGAACTTAGTCAGCATTTTAGCACTTCCGGTTCCCTCGTCATGAAGTCAATGGGTTTTTCGTTAGACTGAGATAAGGTCTGTGATTAACACAAGCTTAAGAGATTTTAATAAAATATGTGAGTAAATATCCCACTCGTGAATTTTGTCCTTAAAGTTAGCAACCTAAAGGCGGTTGCTAACAAGTGGCTAATATGACTATTAAATGTCATCACGTCAAAACACTAATACGCCTTTAGCTCAGTGGTGGTGATGTGAAGTCGTGCAACCGTGGTGTAGTTTGTTTATAGCCTAACGTTAGCTTTTTACTTCTGGCAATTGCCATTTATGATTGTAAGTTGTAGACAGATGCATTCTAGACATAAGATTGTTAAAGAGTATTAAACCGTAGCGATACATTTTGTATTTTATTTTTGTTTAAAAACAAAACAAAAAAAAACAACTCACCATATCATGACAGGATTCTACATCTTTCCCAATCCCATGACTGATGAGCGGTGGCTGGGAGGAGCAGTTAATCAGTGACACAAACTCATTCTTATTGTTTTTGGGAAAATCTTTGTATTCCACCTGAAAGCAAAATAAAACATCTCGTTGAATCTTTACCTTTTATTTAAAGTCTAAATCAAACGCATGCACACTAATGAATTGACCGAAGCAGAAGGTTGCTGTCGGTTACCTGCAGGTTCTGCACCGATGAAAGAAAGCCGAGCTGCTCTGAAGGCCTGGTGAGCGGTCCGTGGGGCAGCCCGGTCAGATTATTTTTGTTCTTTAGGATCGTCTCAGCGGTCGGCGACGTCCCCGCGTAAAGCAGCTCGTTGGCAATCATGGCAGTGATTGTGATCTTGCCTGGGTTGGGTGGAGCTCGACTGTAGTCATGGGATGCTTGGCAGATCCCGACTGCTTGAGCCACTTCGGGGACCATGGGCAGGATACCTGCAGGCAGCTGCTGGTGGCTCAAGTAAGGCAGGCGGTAGTCCTCCTCCTTGGAACCTGGAAAGGAAACGCACATTTGTGAGGGGTGCATTAATAATAACACAATATGACCACTAGCAAATATCAGAGTCTAGTAGATCTGTTGACACTTACTCAATGCCACGTCCTCCACGGAGCCAGGTTCAAAGAAGGTCACTTTGCGCCCATCACCAGGTTTTTTCACTGGGGTCTAAATATTACAAAAACAATGTACATGAAGGAATGAAGGTTTGTCACAGATATCAAATGTTGTGTCTGGAGGAGTTTAAATACCAATTCCGGGCTAAACGCATACAATCATGGGAAGAAGAAATCTGGGTAACACTTCATTTTACAGGTCCCCAAATTTAATGGTAATTAGGTGATAATTAGCAAGTAACCTATTTTAAGTTTCTTTGGAATTACTGCCAAATTACCCCGATATTTACCTCAAAATTGATCGAAAATGACTTTATTATAAACATTATTTAATAATTATATGCTAAAAGAGTATATAATGGTTAAAATAGGGCCCTTAGGCTTGAGAAGCGGCTGTGCGCTGCTCTTCATCGGAGGTAGAAAACCAAAACACACAACCAGACACTTCTGATCACGCACAAATCTCACCATTGTGTGACTTATTGTCTACACAAATGTAACCTGGTAGCTAATGTCATGATTCAGGGAGTTTTTTAAGAAATTTCAAATAAGTTATTTGCTAATTATTATCTATTTATCAGTAGACATGAAAATAAAGCATATCAATTAACTTTGTATTCTTTTCCTGGAAACGTATTAAATAAATTACCAGCTATTGGGAAATAGCGTAACATAATTAATAAGTAATGTTTATAATAAAGTAATTTTCGATAAATTTTGAGGTAAATTTTGGGGTAATTTCAAAGAAATTAGCTCCTAATCACCATGAAATTTGTGGACCTGTAAAATGAAGTGTTGCCAAAATCTGGCAAAAGCCAAAATTGAGAACTTATTGTTTATTTAAGATTACAAATGTGAAAAATATGTTAAATATAATTTGCCTAAAAGTCAGAGGTCCCTTGGTGCACAGTTAAGATGTGGTATATTATCACAACATATTGAAACTGGAAGATACAGAGGTGTAACTGTAGATGAAACACCGTGTCAATATTGTGAACTGAATGAGGTTGAGAAGAATTTATTTTTTTGTTTTGTCCTTTATATCATGATTTAAGACAAATATTAATACAAAAAAATCATGTTCCTGGTTTAGATTTGATCCAGGACTGGAGACTGGAGCCTTAATTGAATATCTTCTTGATAATGTGTTTGTATTTTCTGTATATCTTTCTAAAGCATGGGATAAGAGGAGAAAAGTAAACATACGATAGATAAATTCCTCAGACTTCCTTTGTCATGTTTGGATTTGTGTATGTGTCTTATGCTTAGGGGGTTGTGTTTGTACGTCTGTGACTGTGTATTTGTTGTATTTCCATTGTGGGATATATCTTGGAGCCATATTTACAAGACTTGATAAAAGGCGTAGCGGTACCTTTTCATCCGTTTTGAGTGCCGGTTTCGGGGGTTGAGGCTGAGGCACTTTATATCCCAAGAGCTCCAGCATTTTCTCTGCTGCGTTCCTCTTGGCCACCTTCTTACTAGGTCCCATGCCCTCTGCAGTCTGGCCACACACTGTCACCTGCACCAGGAAGCATGCGGCAAACACAGAGGGAAGAACTGAACGGGTGAGAAATTAACAAGCAAAAAGGCCGAGGACAACGGAGACGGACGTTGCGTAAGTCATGTTCTAAGGGCTGTTGAATCACCTGCATGACGAACTCCCTGCGCCGAGGCAGACCTCTCTCCGTCACCATGCTGTACTCCGGCTCCTTCTCCTTCTTGGCCTGCTGGATCTGAGCAAGGCGGCTGATGGGATTCATCCCCTGGCCGTATTCTGGGCTGGTCTGCAGCTGTTAAGTGTGACAAGGTTAATCATCACTTAATGAAGAGTCTTTACTGATTATTCTTAGTGCAGCTCAGTGAGTTACAATTACCTTGATGATGGATTTGGTTTTCTTTTTGATGCGTGGCAGCGTCTTTTCCACACTGGGTATATGGGGCAGCCTCTTCAACTCCCCCAGCACCGCCGCCGCTGCCAGCTTCTTGGCAATTTTTTTACTCTTTCCTTCGCCCTCTCCAGCGAACTCCCCGACTGTAACACACACTACAAAACTCTTCATATGGGGAGGGCCTTCTTCCTTTAAAACCTGGAAAACAGCAGAGACAAATCATGATTATAGAGGAGCATTTGTGTTTTATGATTAAACTGGATAAAAAAAACTGTGCTAAGTCATACATGTTGTCTACATATCACTGAACTAATGTATTCCTCAGGGCTGCAACGAACAATTATTTTAATTGACGATTATTTTCTTGATTATTCGATTAGTTGTTTGGTCTATAAAATGTCAGAAAATGGTGAAAAATGTCGATCAGTGTTTCCCAAAGCCCAAAATGACGTCCTCAAATGTCTTGTTTTGTCCACAATACAAAAGATATTCACTTTACTGTCACAGAGGAGTAAAGAAACCAGAAAATATTCACGTTTAAGATACTGGAATCTGAGTTTTTACTTTTTTTCTTAAAAAATTTCCGATTATAGAATTAGTTGGCGATTAATTTAATAGTTGACAACTAATTGATCAATTGTTGCAGCTCTAGTATTCCTATAAACATTTATAAAAGGAAATGTACAAATCACCTCAAAGTTGACAGGTAAGTTGCGTTTAAGTGCAATTTCAAACACTTGACTTATTTCTGATTTGTTGAGGTTCTCCTCCTCGGGCTCTCCGTTCATCTGTGAAGAGCAGAAAAGATATTAAAGAAAGAAAAGGTCTGAATAAAATTGCACAAAGGCTTTTCTAGCTCTATTTCGTGCTGACTGTGCACTTCTTTTCTCACCACTGGCAACTGTTGCAATATTGGCTCCTTGTGCAGCACTTTCAGGGCCTTGGCAGCAGCTTCGTGTTTGGCCAACTGCCGTGTGCGTCCCTTCCCAATAAACTGCTGGCCTCCGATGGAAAGCTCCATGTGGTATATCATTGGTCCCACTGGAGGAAATGGGTAATAGTACCTGGACATAAAAAAAAAAGAAATCAAATGCAATCGTTTTTTTCCATCTCAAAAACAGACTTCATGAAATGTCCTTTTTTTCTCATTTACAAAGTAAAAGGAAACTCACTGTTGCATAGAGCGCTGGTAAGGTCCTGGAGGCCGGACGTTGTAATTGAAGTTTGGCGGTCTCATCCCCGGGTATGGGTCGATGGGTTTATACATGGGCTTTTTACCAAGCTTCATACATAGTGCATTTAACTCCATGGTATGTGTCATGCCGTCTGCTGTAAGGCCAATACAAAGAAAAACAAAGATATATTAGAAAACTCTTTTCTGCTAAGCGTTAACAGACAGAGAGTGTGACGGAGCCAGTGGGAAGAGCCCACCTGGGTCCTTGCCTGTGTTGCGGGGCGTCCTCACGGTGGGCTTGGGAAGCGTGGTCTCAGCGAGGGCGGATGCAGCAGCGGAATGCTGGGCTTTCTTGATGCTGGTCCCCTCTGCCTCCCAGTGCTGATCTCCCAGTGTGAGCCGAACTGAGAAAATCTGACAGACGCAGGAGACGGGAAGGACAATAGATTCGCCGTTATGTCACTAGCACAAACTTGTGACAAAAAAAGAGCATATTAGTTTGTCTGTAAAAAAAAAAAAAAACTAAAGTCAGTACCTTGGAGTGAGCTGGTCCTTGCTCACACAGCAGCTTATACTCGGGTTGAATCTTGTTGAAACGGGCTAACTCATTCACCAAACACATGGGGGTCTTCTCTTTAGGGTTTGCCATGTTAGATACTGTGACAAGACAAAAACAAGATCCAAAATACTCACAACTAAGCAAACGGACATGATCATGAACACAAAGTCTGACAGCAAATACACAATGAGTCTGAGAAACATACTACAGTTTCACTCCTTAAATAACCTTGCACATGTTGGATTTGCGGCATACTACCTTTTTAAAATTTAAAAACAGAAACTGCACCAAATGTGCACACTTTGCTAATGTATATAGCAGGTTATTCTATGTTTATATGTTATATTTTTATGTTAGTTGTAGAAGTCTGGTATATTTATAGTGTATTCTACTATATTCGTTATGTTGTGTATTCTATAGATATTTATCTCTAGTGTTGATATTTATATTTACTGTTCCTGTGCATTTTCTGGATAACCTGCTGCTGTAACACAATAATTTCCAAATTTTGGGTCAATAAAGTACATCTATCCATCTATCTATCTATAGACATGAAGGGCTTGATAAACCTTTGAAAATAAGAAGCATACAATCCTAAATATTTCAAATGCAGTGACTGTGGAATCCAGAAAGCTCTCCATAAGTGCGGCAGAAAAACAAAATGTGAATCTAACAAATGCACACTGTATACTTTTGCAATTGATATTTGCAACCACAAATGTTTACTTTGCACAAAAAAAACCTCAAATAAATGGCAACAATGAAAAATAAGATATTTTTTTTTAAACAAACAAATGCATAAAACAAACCTATGGTGGTATTGTAGGGAGTGGCTGAGCCCGCGGGGAGGGCGGAGCTCCTGATGGGCTGGCTGGCGCTCTCCGAGGGCAGGGTGCCCGAGGCACAGGGGATGCTGTAGCCGGGCTGCGGCTGCCCCAGCTGCTGTGGGGCAGAGGCAGCAGGCATGGGGCTGGCCGGACACTGAAACTGGAGCTGGGACATCCTCGTTGGTCTAGTTGAGTCAGTCGAAGGCCGAGGTCAAGATAAGGAGTTTGTAGTGCAGCAATGGTGAATGCCAAAGTGGGAGGAACTGTTGATTGAGGAGGTCTGAATGTAAGCTCTGCCTGGAAAAGTGAGGATATAAGAAATAACTAAGATGTGCCCATTTCTACATATGAAGAAAATTAAATCATTTTCCATTCATCTAAAAAGAAAAATCACTGTCACAGATACTGGAGCGCCCAGCACCCAATGGGCGAGAAGAGTGAAGAAGACGAAGAGTGCTCCCTGAGCAGGATGCCTATCACAGGCCTGACG
The DNA here is from genome assembly GCA_916700995.1 of Hozukius guyotensis. NCBI lineage: Eukaryota > Metazoa > Chordata > Actinopteri > Perciformes > Sebastidae > Hozukius > Hozukius guyotensis. The sequence continues at coordinate 14,427 of CAKALU010067319.1, forward strand.
AATAAAAACAAACCACATTCACATCTATGGACAACTGAACCTGCATGTGTTTGGATCGTGGGAGGGAACCCATGAAGAGACGAGGAACAATGCAAAATCTACACAGAAAGGCGCCAGCTGGTGGGTTCAGGTTTGAAACCAGCTCTATCTTGCTGACAGGAAACTAGGGCTGTCTTCTGACCAAAAGAAATTGTTAGTTGACTAATACGATTTTGTCGACTAAATGATTTAATCGACAGATCTGTGAAACTGAGTTTCTCCACAAAGAAACACACAAAAGCACCACTTTAAATCCTGTGTTTACCAGAGATGTGCTCATATTTTCTTAGAAATAAGTCATTCAGCATGAAAAAAAAGCATAAAAAAATGACTAATCAATAAAAGAAATCTTAGTCGACTAAAACCAAACCGACAAATTAGTCGATTAATCAACTAAGAGGGGGCAACACTGCTCACCGCTGAGCTTCACTGGTAGCTTTTCCACCCTCAAATTCAACTTTACTCCTTGTAATGGGTACATTTTGCACCTTTAAATCATTATGATTGTTAAACTGAAAATATGAATTTAATATAATATTTGACTTTTGACAAGTGCTAAGAATATGTTGCCTTACAGGTAAGATTTAAGATACAATAATCCACTGACAGGATTTTCTTGTAGATTGTTTGGCTATAGTAAAAAAATAAAAAAGCAGTCCAGAAAAAAGCCCAAGCTACATATAAAGCAGTTCTCTTGTTATATGACAAAAAGTAGCACAATGTGTATAATAAACATCCAAATGAATGTTTCTGTTGTGCTCTGGTTTCTGCACAGTTATTGGTCAACATTACAGAATATGTCTATCATTAGCCTTTGTGCAAAAACTGCACATGACCAAAACATTTCTTTAAAGGTATAATATGTAACCATTGTTGGTTGCTGTTTGGTGGATCAGAGAAATAAAACGTTGTTTTCTAATTGTTTCATGGCGGTTACGTTCTAAAACACAAATAAAACACACCACTAACTCCGCACAACTCTGCAGGAAGGTGCCGAGTTGCTGGATTTTGAATGAATGCAGGCTTCCTGTCTGCTGGCTGTGGCTCAGCGCTGCTCTCATCAAAACTAGACACACACTGATCATAGCTGCACTCACAGCACAGAGAGGAGCAGGGGGGTCACTGGAACACATGCACACAACACAACCCGTTCTCATCCGTGACATACGGCCGCTTAAAGGGGGACTTGTATCTCGGTATGAGAAGCTGAGGGGCGTGACAAAGCGGCAATATTTGACCACCTGAACAGGATGCACACCCTGCGCGCTGTTATTGGCTGGGGGTTACATCCCTACATGGGGCACAAAGCCACTGTGCAGACGCCCAGAAGCGTCCAGAGTAGAGCAAAATAATAAGAAAAGAGAAAATCCAGGCAGAGGGCTGCAGGGTCTCTGCAGAAACAGACACCACCACACACTTCTAGTGGGGCATAAGTAATGATTGAGAGGGATTATGTTTGTATCAGTTTATAAATTCTTGCATATTATACCTTTAAGTTACATTAATCCACTGACATGATTTTCTAGATTGTTTAGCTACAGTAGAAAGCACAATGCAGTCCAGAAGAAAGCCTAGGCTACACATAAAGCAGGTATCTTAATATATGACAATAAGTAGCAGGGTGTCTATTGTGTATAATAAACACATTTCTGTTGTGCTCTGGTTTTTTGCACTGTTATTGGTCAACATTACAGAATATGTCTCCTTTGTCGCCTTTGTGAAAAAACTGCACAAGACAACAATATTTCTTTAAGACACGCCATCTGTGTCAAAAGTGAGAGAAGTCATTATGAAGAAGTTATTAGTTTCACTGTGACTTTCACACATTACAAGTCAAATTAATTTGACAGCAGTGCAGGACAAGATGGCAACTCTGGTAGAGAAATCTGTATTGACTTAAGCGATAACAGCATTCATTAAGCTCTCAGAATACTGTGCATTTGACCCGTAAAAATGCACATCATCATCATCATCATAGGTAGATTTGTGCAGGGGGTCCAAAGTTAGGACAACACCCCTCATGCCAACATTAAAGACAAGAAGGAGGGCAACCACACAATGTAATGTGACGACCACCACTGTTAGCTTGGCTTAAATTGTGTCCCCATCAACATTTTGCAGTACCCTGGTTGTCAATTAAGGATGCTGCTGATGCACAAACTTTCTGATCATTTTGTCCTCCTGCAGGGTGCAGCTGGGTTGGGAGGTGTCCACCAGTCTGGGGGATGTGGGGCCCTTACATCCTTCTCTTACTGTGATTTAATTAACAATCCTATGCACTGATTTTAACATGCATGCTACTACATGTTGACTATACAAATAACGTGTTCATAAAAAAAAATGCTAGTTTTTTAAAGATTAACAAAGCAAACTAGCTAGCTGTTACAACACAGAGCTTCACCCGCCTGCAAATATGCATCCAGGAGACTGTCTCTCACGTCACTGGGCTTGTATATGTCCTAATGATTTTACCACATATATATATAGCAGACATTACTGTCAGTAGGACATTAACAAGCTATACATTTAATCAGGCAGCTCTGCGAGCTCTCCCCAGAGGACCACGTTAGCTAGCCTCCTAGCTGCAGAGACAGGCTGGACATGATGGGACAAACTCTGCAAAATAAACATCCTTAACAGTTAAATGGCTGCAGCAATTGTGTCTCAAGGAAGATGCACTCACAACTCATCAGTAGCAGCACTTGACACTAGTTTATTAGTTAGTTAATGATTCCCAAAGAGTCTGCTGGGAACAGCCGGTGAAACTGCTAGCTAGCTATGGTTAGCTAGCAACCATCGACCATCCCACAAGCCCACTAGCACAAAATAAACCTCACCTCGTCGCTCCTTCTGTTCACTTTATAAGTTACTCCATAGCACACGTTGCTTTACTATCGTCTGCTTTAGTTAATGGGCCAGTTTCAGGAGTGAGTCTATGTTGTTTTAGTATGAGGAGGTGGACATTGGGGAGAACAGGGCAAACACTAAAGAGAATGGCCCTATCTGGAGTCTCTCTTCCGGAAGTGACATCACCACAGAGAGGAAGTACTTCCAAAATAATGCAGGAGGGATTTTTACTGGATAGTGAAAAGTAGTGATGGGAATTCCGTCTCTTTTTAGTAAGCCGGCTCTTTCGGCTCCCAAACGGCTCTTCATTTTACCACTTCTGCCTTTTATAATTCAGCCACATTTAGCACAGTTTTGACCTATGATTTATATGTGTGCACATATATCACTTAAAGGGACTATTTGTAACTTTCAGAAATGCTTGTTAACAGCAACACCTGTGGCCGTGAAGTCAACGAAAGTCAGCGTCGGGCTCGCGCTTGCTCGCTCTAAATAGACATGAACGAGCATCGTTCAAAACAGTGAGGCGACACACGTCAGCTAAAACCACAATATCACTCTATATTTCAGCTGCTTGGCAGTAATGTCCGACCCCGTACATTTATACGCTTAAAAAGTTACAAACAGTCCCTTTAAATTATTCAATATAATTATACTAAACCTTATAATTTCCAGAGTACCATAATTTTACATGCTGCTTCGTTTCCGCCTTTCACTCATCTTGTCTGCTATTCGCGCACCGCACTCCTCTCTCTTTTTTTCCCTCCTGCTCTGTACCTGTAGACCGTCAGCGCGCCGCGCACCCCCGCCCCTCCCTGCTTGATCGTTTGATCCTTGTCTGTCATCACCTGATTGGTCGCACGGACGTCATTAACACAACATTCAGTCACAGTCAGTATGGAGTGCCCGTGGTGCGGAGAAGATTATCCTATCATTCTGCCTTGAATTAATTAAAGAAAAAAAAAAAAAAAAAAAACGTCTCTCGGACGGGAGCCAGCTCTTATCGTTCACTTAAAAGAACCGGCTCGTTCGCGACCGACACATCACTAGTGAAAAGGCATCATCACGCATTTCTTATTATCATAAGTATACCTTGGAAAGCACACAAGCACAAAGTAACGCTTGTTGAGGACTAATACAATTTGAAAAAAAACAGTATGAACAGGGTATTCTGAATTTTATTTTGGTATTACCAATAAGCCCAAAACAAAGCACTTGTTTTTGCAGCATAATTAATCCTGTGGTGTAAAAAAAAGAAAAGAAAATGCACACACAAATAACTATCAAACTCATTATGTTAGCTAATAAATATAAAATTGATCATGGTTCACTATAAAATATTGCTTCTATGGTCTATGATCCTTCCCTAAACCCCATTGGTTGAGGATAGGAGCAGTGGGTGAGCTGGTTATAGTGGTTAGTCCCTACAGGTCACAGGTTGTATCCCTGAGAGATGTTCAGAGAGTCTCTCAGCATCAGGTCACGCAGGCGCCACAGTGCATCCACCATGGTGGTGTGGGCTCCTTTGCTCTTCAGCCAGTGAGCTGGCAGCCGGCTCTCCTGCTCTTTGGTCAGGTAAGCTTCACGCCTTTGAGCTGTGATGGAAACACAGGGGTTTTGATTTATTTAACAGGCGAAATATGTTTATGTGAATCAGAATGATGTTTCTCTCTTTTTTCAAGCACACAAAACAAGAAGGACTTGAGATAATTATGCTTAATAAGAACCTGAATACTTTCCAGATATATACTTCTATTTTATTACACAGCTTTGATGAATACTCAATACCGATAAGTCAATTACGACATTCTACGGTCTGTTATTTCTTTATAGCAGACCACTGCTATGGACACAGAACTCCGGAGGAACATTTTTGTGTCAAATTAATATTATTTCTTAAAGCTGCAGTGGGTAGAATTGGAGCAAATATGATTAAACAGGTAATCTCAAAAACACTCATGTTCCTCTGTGTCCAAACAAAACAACCAATCAGAGCCGAGCTGGAGCCTGCCATCTCCGAGCAGCTGTCAATCACTCGCGAACTCTGATCAAACAGTCAAACTAGGCAGCGCTGATCAAATATGAATCAATATTATGTTACTGTAATGCCTATTTCTCTCCTCAAATGTTTTCAGAAACATCTTGTAGTGTACTGTTTAGCTGTAAAATGAGAAAGTTTGTGACCCGGCAGCCATGTTGAGATCAGTTGAGGAAATACCAAGCACCGCCTACCAGCCGGAGCAAACATTTTCATTTTACAGCTAAACAGTACACTACAAGATGTTTCTGAAAACATTTGAGGAGAGAAATAGGCATTACAGTAACAGAATATGAATTCATATTTGATCAGCGCTGCCTAGTTTGACCGTTTGATCGGAATTCACCAATGACTGACAGCTGTCTCCGTTGAATGAACAGCCAATAGGAACGCTCTCTCTCTGAAATGACCTGTGATTGGTCAAAGTGTTTGATTTTCTAAAGCCTGAAAACAGAGCCATGAGGAGGTGCAGAAGTCTAGTTTTCTCTCAGAACACTTGAATTACAATATGCTGAAAGGTTATTATGGAATTTTTGCCCAATGATGCCAAAAATATTCTGCCTACTGCAGCTTTAAGTAAGTAGATGTGTAATAAGCAGGATAATGTACAGCAAGCAGCAACAATGACTGGCTCGCTGTACATTATCCCTTACTTAACAGACCTGCTTCTATCATGTACTGTCCTTGATCTATATGTAAACAGTAATCACATGTCCAGTAACAGCAAACATTTCTACTTCAAAATACTTGTCTTGACTTAAAGAAAACAAGCTCTAAGATGGTGAATTTAGCATCTTAATAACTAAGACGTTAGAAGGTAGCAAGTTAATTTATGAGGAAACATTTATGAGGCAAATAATAATCAGATCATGTGGGAAAAATCTGTTGTATAATATGAAGTTTCAGTCCTGTCAATATTGTGTCCACAAGAATGCTTCTACACGCCCCAAATGAAAAGACGACTTAAGGATCACCACCTCTGAGCGTTTGGTCCCACTTGCTGACTGAGTTGGACTCTGAATTCAAGCCCTCGATGTACTTGAGGTAGGCCTCTGAGTGGAGCACCCTCTGGGTCTTTGGTGGTGGGGCCACAAACATGGGAGTGGTGGGCTGCAGGTGAGAGGGCAGGCCCTGTCCCGGATATGGTGGAGGAGCAGGGCTGAACATCCCAGGCTAAAATCAAACAATGACAACACACTTTTTAGCACAATATGTGGAATATTGAATCCTAAAAATACATACATACTATTTTTATATAAATATATATAATAAATATGTGTGTTATATATAATAACAATACATGATGCTTTGTTTTCTAATTTCTACATCTCGACTTCATCTTGTAACATCCAGCAGTGAAATCGCAGTGGCTGCAACACTGAATTTCATATAAAGTTGAGTAGTATGTGAACTCTGTATTTTCTGGACAGGGGCTCACCTGTTGCATAAAGTTTCCCGCTCCAGGACTTCCTGCCATGCCGTTCATACCAGCGCCCATCATACCTGTTAAATAACAATATTTAGTTTCTGTGTATTTAGTAACTGTCATAAAGTCATGCTGGTTTGCTTTATGTTAAGATCTACAACAATGTTTTACAATGACTTGTGAAAATGTTCGTTTCTGAATATCAGTTGAATGCTAGTGACTCGGTTTGTTTTCACATGCACTATATGTGTAAATGTGTATGTAGATCCTGTATATTTTAGGTGTTGCATGTGAGTACACTTTGAGAGAGGCTGTTGGAGACCAGAGAGCTTTGACTGCTCGGTGAGTAGATCAGGCAGTGCAGCCTGTGGACCAGGTAAACCCCTCCAGCAGGAGAGACACGACTGGATGTGATTGAGCAGGTGTGGCTAGGACAGTGGCCCTTACCCTGATGAGGCATGCCAGGGTACCCGGGCATACCTTGCTGGAGATGGTGGAGAGACAGGAGGGGCCCCCCTGCAGGGTGAGGCAGCATTGGGGCCACACTCAACAAGCCCTCATGGGGGCCCTGCATGTAATGTTGGCCGTAAGCTCCCATCATGCCTTGGGGAAGAGGGCAAGGAGAGGATAACAACATATCCATGCATAAGTGACATGCAGCTGACTCTATAATAACATGCACTACTACTACACACTGTGGCCCCTTTCACACATGCACCTGAAGCCACAAAGAGACTGGCAGTTTCCTCTGTTTGCTCAGGACTAGTTAGAATTTGACAAATGTGTAACTACAACTCTAGTGGTAAAAGAAGCAGCAATATACCTGTGTAAAGCTGACTTTATTATGGTTTTACATGGCCACCAAGCTAATCGTACATTTGGTTAAACTTTGATATGATTTAAATCAATCCTCTGGGTAGACTCTGAAAATTCAGAATGGCCTTCTTATGTGGTGTACTTTTTTGCAACTCTTGCAAATAAATTAACTTTCTTATCGCAGACGGTGATTTGTTGTCATAGGAGACTTGACACTGACATTATACTGCAGTATTAGGGTGCTTTCACAAGGCAACATTTGGTCCGCTTTAATCAAACTCTGGTGCGGTTCGTTTGGGCGGTTGTGAATGCAGTAATCATACTCCGGTGAGGACAAAAACAACCGGACTGAGACCGCTTGTGAGATGTGGTCTCGGACTGTTTCCAAGCCAACCAAAACGCAGGCTGCCTGTGTAGGCATTTGTTGAGATGGACACAGGTAAACGACAGGTTAACATGAGTAGGAGAGGACGGACCTGGACTTCTGCAGAAGTCTGATGTTTGCTAGACATCTGGGCCGAAGAGAACATGTAGAATATGCTATATAAAGTCCACAAAAATAGTGATAGTTTATAAAATCAGAAACTGGAGAAGGGATTAGCGCGCAGTCGATCAGTGCAGAGCATCAAAGTCCACAATTCCCTGCGTAGAAGTGGCAGCTCTCAAGACGATAAAGATAAATTCGCTCCTTCGTACACGCCCCTCAGCAACTTATTTTCCCTTATTTGGTCCATTTTGATGTGTGCACTGTAAAACTGAACAAGACTAAACAGAAAACAAACTAAAGGTATTAATTTAACTCTGATTCGGACAAACCAAATGGACTATGGGCTTGTTAAAGCGTCCTTAGAGACCAATGTGTGGATAATAGCGATGAGGTAGCCTCACCCGAATAAACGGACCGGATGATGTTAAAGGTTCAGTGTGCGAAAGGGGCAGACAATACAAACAAGTCTGAGAATGTTAGCAGGCAAAACAAGCATGAAAGTTAAATGAAATTTTTAAAAAGTTATTCATGGTTAAAAATCTATCATGCAGTCAATGTCATGCACTTTCAGCTAGTGATGATAAAAAAACATAAAACAATGTGAAACTGCAGCAAAAGAAGAAAACCGTTGCTTTAAGAATGTAAGTCCCAAACGGTTAGAAAATTAAGAGGATTACGGTTTTTAACAGTCCAGCCTCATTTCCCTGCTGCCTTGTTGTCAAACACTCGTGCTGCCTCTGAGAGGGGTTACCTGACACAGGTGTCATGGTCTGGTTTATCATTCCCATAGTGCTAGGCGAAGGCACCACCCCCATCAGTGCCCCTATGGGGGTACCTGCTCTAGGGGACGCTTGCTTCTGGGGCGGCCTGTCACGCTCTTGTTGATCCACTATTTTGGCTGCACGTTCTGAAACAAAAAAATAATTCCTGTCTTGACTTCGGTTCACTTCAGAAAACTTTCATACCCACAAATTTCTTCTTCTCACCTTCATACTCTGCTTTCTTGGTAGCCTCGAGGTTCCTCCACTCGGTGCCCACGAGTCGACTCAGCTCTCCGAAGGAGAAGTCCGGGTGTCGCGCTTTGATGACTGCTCGCATTTCACTGCTGAACAAGATATAGCCACTCATGTTGATCTTCCTCTTGGCCCCTTCCTTCTTAGATAAGCCCTTCACTTTAGGAGTGGACTTGATGAAAAACAAAGATGCAAGTTAAAAAACAATGCAAAAGTTAGTATTGCTCACATACCCCCCCCGCTCACTGCTTGACCCCTGCTAAAGTAGGGCCAAAGGTTTTGCCCTTTTGGAAATATTTCAAAAGTTTGCGCACCCTGGACTTCTAACCCCCAAAAGGCACAACTAGACAACACTGTCAATCAGAATACCAAATTTGAAGTTCCTAAGTTAAATAGTTTCCGAGTTCTGCTCCGGAAAAGAAAGTGTGACACGCAAACGGAAGGAAGGACTGACGGACGGGCGGAACGCTATATACCCCCGACTACGTTGTCTTGGGGGTATAAAAACAAATAGGTTGTCTTAATTTTAATATTAGTAGCAGATGTTTGAAGCCTTTGGACGTGCATGGGTACCTGAGGAGTGTATGGCATGACCTCATTATCACTAGCAAGAGGGGTTTGCATCTGAGGCAAGGAAATCGTCCGTGGAGCGTCGTCGTCGTCGTCCATATCTTCCATGTCATCATCCTCAACATCTGCCAGTTTAACCTCAAGCTCGCTGATCTTCTTGTCCAAAAGGGGTGATGCTTCCTTCTGTGGCACCATTAATTTCCTATGAAAGATCAGACCAGCATAAGAGAAGAGAAAAAAAAAAAAAAAAAAAAAAAAATCAGACTGGGCAAGAAACTGCTTTTTAATGAGAAACAGCGCTGAGCTGCTCGACTGACCAACCTGAAATAGTAGACCTCGTCCTCCACCACTTTGGAAGAGTATGAGAAGCGTTTCAGACCCTTGAACTTTTTCATCAGCTTCTCTGCGTCGATGTAGCGGCTCTCGCACAGCATGACATCCTCTTCTGCAATCTCGGTAGGTCTGCAGGACAGGTAGTCCTTAAAGGAGGACACCAGACATTTGCCTGGAGAGCAGACAGGAAAGATAAATAACATCGTTGATGAATAACTGAATTCACACTAGCAGTGTGAGGGCACAGAGCCTCATATGTAAAAAAACTAATTGTAGCTGTACAATTTAGCACAAAGCTAAGCTAACCAGCGACTGGCTGTAGTAGCCTTATATTTGACGGACAGACTAGGGTTCAACGATTGTTTTTTTCCACTTGCCCGGTTGGACAAGTGGGTCAGAAATCTACTTGCCCAAAGTAAAATTTTTACTTGCCCCAATACAAATTGTTTTATTTATTAGCGGTTATCAAATAAGAACAAAGACTTAAGTTAATTGTCATGTTAAATCTTTATTTAAGTAAATAAATCTGGTGTTTTGCCCACATCCTCCAACACCACCCAACTAAACCCCTGTTTTCAGGATAATTGAAATGCTCGCTTGCGTTTCAGCTCATAAACTTTGCCTTTACCCACCGCCATTTTCTCGCGATTGCCCGATCGGCGCTGCGCAACTCTCAACAGAGACGAGAAGGAAGCGAGATGGCTCACTCCTTAGCTACTTCCATCATCAGCTCTGGAAAAAAAACTATGTGTTTAATTCTTTTTTTTACCACTTGCTCATTCGGGCAAGTAAGTTGCTAGATCTACTAGCCGAGGTGGCATTTTACTTGCCCTGGGCAAACGGGCAATCCTTATTGTGGAGCCCTGCAGATATGCAACGTGTTTATCTAACTCGCTGCCAGATATATTTTCCCCCCACAACGTTAAACTATTCCTTTAAGGGCATTAACTGTGATGTGTGAACACAAGTTCTCAAACAGTACCTGTGACACAGGTCATGAGCAAGGTCTCCTCCAGATGGCTCAGAAACACTTCTCTCTTGTAGAACATCTTTGTGGGTTCGTGCTCCGTCTCCTCAGGATGAATGAAGATGGGCCCAAAGAAGAAAGTCGTTCCATTCTGCACCCACAGCTTCTCCATCCTGCAGCCCAGTCAAGGGAGCCATGTTACCAATACTTAATAACTAAACAATAACTACATAGACCATGTTTCAATAACACCAGGGAGGCCAAAT
>CAKALU010067323.1:7349-22416 GCA_916700995.1 Hozukius guyotensis
ATTAATCCATTACAATATTTAATCATGATTAATCACACATGTTTTTATCTGTTCTAAATGAACCTTAAAAGGAGATTAGTCAAGTATTTAATCCTCTTATCAACATGGGAGTGGACAAATATGCTGCTTTATGTAAATGTAGGAATATATTTAGTATTGGAAATCAATTAAAACACAAAACAATGACAGATATTGTCCAGAAACCCTCTTTTTTCACTTTTTTTCAGACTTTTTTGGGACATTTTTCAGACAAAACCCCTCACACATTCACTGATCTGGAGGTCAGAGGTCAGAGGTGAAGGGACCCCTTTGAAAATGGACATGACAGTTTTCCTCTCCAACATTTAGTGTCTGTTTGGAGCGTTATTTAACCTCCTTCATGACCAGCTAGTCTGACATGGTTGGTACCGATGGATTCATCAGGTTTATAGTTTACTATGAAACATTTTTCAGACTTTTCTTTCGCCTTTTTGTTTTTTTTAACATTTTTTGGAAATTTTACGGTAATTTTTTTGACATTTCTAATTTACTATGATACCAGGATCTTCACTCTAACTTTAAAACTGAGCCGCTACAACCTAAAAATCACAAGTTGCGTTAATGTGTTTAAGAAATTAGTGGCGTTAAAACTAATTTACGTTAACGTGTTATTATCTCGTTAACTTTGAGAGCCTTAATGACTGAAGTTATTATTCTAACTTCAACATTTACATTGAAGATTAAACATATTTAGTCTTTGCTTTTACTGTAGTTAGTCTCTCCTTATTCAATAACTATTAAATATATGTTTAATAACACGTCTAGATTTGGAAAGGTCGTGTATTATACATTATTACAACCTACAGAACTAACTCATCACTGTCTCTGTCTCTGTCTCTCTCTGTCCAGCGGTGTCTCTCGTCCTCAGGCTCAGTGTCTCTTCCTGTCTCTCTGCAGCTCTCTGCAGATGTTCGGAGTCCAGCTGTTCGCCGCCTACGTAAGATTTCTGATCCCCGATCAATAACACGCTTCACTCTCCGTCTATAACGTGTTTCACTTCGTGCTCGTCCTCGTTGTCATGTCACATTTTTATTAAAAATATTAGTAAAACATGTACTATTACACTAGTGAAAAAAGTAGTCTAACGTGTACTAGATGTTAGTATGCTACAGTACAGTGTACTAACACACAGACTAATAATTTGTCTACTTAAAGAGTGTTAAAATGGAACAACATAAAACTGCATATGCATTTCATACATGTACTTGCAGTAAAATTAAAATACATTTAATGAGTACTACAATAGTATTAGAATTGCACTTTGAGCATATTTGAAATGTACAAGACAACTAATATATTAATATTAGATTAATAGAATACTCCTTTAATATATGCTGCTACGCTTTGAAATACATTACAGATATACATGTAGAATATAATTTATGTTAATTAAACAGAACAAGAGTTTAGTTTAATATCACATTTGAAAGCTTTTTGTCAGACTGAGTTTACGTGTAATTATTTATCCGTCTTCACTCCCATGATGCTTTGCAGGGTGAGAACCACACGGAGTTCTTCCTGGGTCCGACTCCGGTGGGCGTGGTCGTCTACAAGAACAAAGTGCTGGTGGGGAAATATTTCTGGTAGGAGTGAGACCTCACAACTATCTTTGTTCTTCTGTTAACTTCAAATATTACGTCTGTCCTTTTGGTTCAGAGTGAGACCTCCGTACAGTCACCGTCTTCGGTGGTGGTAAATATAAATGTTCGTATAAATAAACAACATCAATAAATGTTTGAATAATTATCGATAAACAACGTAAATATATGTTGGCATGAATATAAATAAACAAATTATATATAAAAAAAAATCTAAACAAAAATAAATGTGAACACAAATATGAATCTTTTTTATAGATTTAAATAAAACGCAAATAAATGTGTAAATATAGAAAAGTAAACCTTTGTATGTATATGAATAAACAACATAAACAAACAAGTGTATTAAAGATAAAAAAAATAAAATAAAATAAAACAACAAACAAATGTTTGTATAAATAAACAACATAAATTAATGGATGTATAGATATAAATATAAGTAAAAGTTTGTTTAAATATAATCAACATAAACAAATATTTGTATAGATATAAGAGACAACATAAAAACGTTTGTATGAATATAAATAAACAAAAATAAATGTGAGCACAAATATTAATTATTTAAATAAAACATAAATAATTGTTTGTGTAGTAGACTATATCAAAAGAACATCAACAAATAATAATAATATAAATAAACAAAGTTTGTATGATTATGAATAAACTAAATAAATATGTTTTTATGAATATAAATAAACAAAAGTTTATAAAATTGATATAAAATGTGTGCACAAATATGAATCATTTGTATATATTTAAATAACACACAAATAAATGTGTAAATATAAATAAACAACACAAACAAACGCACAAAGTGTATAGAAGATAAAAACAACATAAACATATATTTGTATAGATATAAATATACAGCATAAATAAAAGTTTGTATGAACATAAATAAATATGTGCACAAATATGAATAATTTGTATAGAATGAAATAAAACATAAATAAATGTTTGTGTAAATACAAATAACAACAAACAAATATGTGTATAAAAGACGTAAACAACATGCATATATGTTTGTATTAATATAAATAAACATAAATAAATGGTTGTAAAAATATATATAAACAAAATCAATGTGTGCACAAATATAAATCATTTGTGTTGATTTTAATAAAACTCAAAAATAAATGTTTGTGTAAATATAAATAAACAACACACAAACATACAAAGTGATTAGAAGATATAAACAACATAATCAAATATTTGTGTAAATAAACAACATAAACCAGTGTATAAATATATAAACAATGTCAAAATATTTGTATAAATATAACTTAAATAAATAAGTGTTATTTTGCTGTGATCATGTGACGTGTTTTCTTCAGGCAGAGAATCACCAAACTTCACTTTAAAGATGAAACCTTCGAGCTCCGAGTCGTTGGAAGAAATGTGAGTGCTAACAGTTTATTAAATGCATATTTATAATATTATTATTGTTCAACATTTCAGTAGAGACATTAAATATGACAAAATAAAATGATTTAGTTTTACTTTTGTACGTCTCTTTGTAGGACGACGTTTTACTGGCGTCCGGTAGTCACTTTCAGTCCAAAATGGCGGCAGCGTAGCTCTGCTGCTGCCGATAAACTATAAGTTCTTTGATGATGTTAGAATTACAAGATTAGAGAATTTCTGTGAAAATGGAAAAAATCTTACAAAACACAACGAGACAAATATCAGAAAATAGACTAAAAACACGATAAAGTTTTAAATAAATTATTCTATTTCAGAATAAAGACAAAAAATCTAAAAATGTTTTAGTGTATTTGCGTTTCTATTTGTGTTTCAGGGTTCAGAGACGTCGTTCTACTTCCAGACGTTGCATCGGTCCGACTGTAAACGTCTGTGGAGATGTTGTGTTGAACATCACGCCTTCTTCAGGTAACACCGAGCCGTGTTTCATCCTCTACAGGACTTTACATTGACTTACAGTCATTTCCTGTAAACTTACCCCCACCCTAACCACTACTTGTCTAATCCTAACCCTTTCCATAACCTTAACCTAAATATAAACTTACCCTAACACTTATACTACATTTATTTATTTATTTATATATATTATTTATGTCTTGTGTTCAGGATGTCGGAGTCGAATCCACTGACGTGTAAACTGAAACTCAACAGGTAAACACGCTAAAACACGCCTTCATGTGATGTTATCAATCCTATTTTCATTAAATACATTTTACCTTATTACTTATTATTATCACTTGTTATTGTTTATAAAATATACTAGTTTATACGATGACTCCAGGATGAATAGGTAACAATTTATAATAAACATCATTTATAAACGGTAAATTGATAGTTAATTAAACTTAGTTAATAATTATTTTACTGTAAATAAACAATTAAATTATAATTTATATTTAATGTTTACTAATTATTAGTAATGCTATGATTTATGTTATTTTAACAGTTTGCACACATAACATTTTATATACTATATATATATAAAGTATTATAATAAGTATTTGTTAATGATTAAGATATTATTTGTAAACCTTTAAGAAATTGTTTGTAAAACATCTATAAACAAATAAATAAATAAATAAACATTATTTGGATGGTTATTATAAAGTTACAACTGATGATTATAATATCTTGTTAAAAGGTTAATAAATACTTTGTAAAACATCTATAAACATTAATTAGACAGATAGAACAGATATTTGTAACACTTTGTTAAAGGTCTATTAAAATTATATACATAAATTATATATAAAAATAAATTATAATAATATAAATAAAAGAAAATATAAAAATTATAATTATAAAGTTAGAACTGATGATTATAATAACTTATTAAATGATTAATAAATACTCTGTAAAGCATCTATAAACTTTATATAGATCTATTTTTGTTACACTTTGTTAAAGTTTTATAATTGATTTGTTAAAGGTCTATAAAATTATATAAATAAATTATAAAAATAAATTATAAAAATAAATTATAATAACATAAATAAAAGAAAATCTAAAAATGATTTAGATGTCTATTATAAAGTTGCAGCTGATGATTATGATATCTTGTTAAATGGTTAATAAATACTTTGTTAAACATTATTTAGATAGATAGTTAATACTTTATTAATGGTTAATAATGAGTTTGTGGTCCATCTATCTATGAAATGTTTATAGATGTTTTACAAATCATTTGGTAATTATTAACAAATACTTAATATAGTATATAAAATGTTATAACGTGTGAAACAATAAACTGTTAATAAATAGTTTACTAATGTAATCAGAGTGTAATTGTTATCATCTCTTATCAGCTATGATACAATATATAATTTATAAACTAATTATTTCATATTACACAAACTAATGATAAAATAACCGAAATTATAGCATTAATAATAATAATTAGTAAACATTATCAATTACCATTTCCTTGTTTGTTAACAGTTTAATTAACTATGAATTTACCGTTTATAAATGATGGTTATTATAAAGTGTTACAGATGAATTAAATGTTTTAATCATTTTTAATAATTCTCTCTCTCTCTGTCATGTGTAGTGTTGCTCGTTCGCCCTCTCTGGCTCTTCCTCGGCTCAACGTCGGCCTCCTGAGAAACAAAACGATTAACAACCGAACGACAGAGCAGAGACCAAAACATCACAGTACGCACACTTTATGACTATTATTATCATTTATTAGTATTATAATATTATTATTATTATATTATTATTATTATTATTATTATTATTTATTATTATTATTATTATTATTATTATTATTATTATTATTATTATTATATTATTATTATTTATTATTATTATTATTATTATTATAATTATTATATTATTATTATTATTATTTATTATTATATTATATTATTATTTATTATTATATTATTATTATTGTTATTATTATTATTATTATTATTATTATAGAGGGAGACACATAAACCCAAAACATGCATCTCTAAACCCAGTTGGACAGAAATTAAACCCTTTTGATGCTCTAGTTTTTCATTATATTAATAAAAAAGACTTTTATCTGTATATTAGTGATACATACTGTATATATGACATATTTAGAGTATTTTAGAATATACACAATAACTGTCCTGTGTGTTTATTTACTACTAAAAACTTATTCTAATAATTTCATTTAATTAAAATTTGAATATTTGTCTCGTCACCTGTAATCTGTCCACTGTCTCCGCCCTCCTCTCCTTCCAGCCAATCAGACGGCGAGCGTCACCGGTGAGCCGATGGCGACGCAGGCGGCGCCGTCTGCTGTTCAGAGGTGAGCAGGGCGAGAGACACTGAGCCCAACAGAGGAGAGAGAGAGAGATCTGTGATGTCACGTGATCATGTGACTGAGTTGGTCTTGTTCCTGCAGGTCAGCGGGCGCGGCGGAGCAGGATGACCTGAAGCCCAGTGCACCATGGGAAAACAGCGGCCCTCTGAGGTAAAAGAGAAAAAATAATAATAAAAACATAATGAGATGTGAGAAACAACAGGTTATATAATCTACAGAATATATGAGTGAATGTAATCTAGTTATATTACGGATGTAATCTGATTACTGAGTGAATATTATTCGGTTCCAGCGGCCTTTTCAACCCAAAGTTTCCTCCAAGCACCAAAGAAGAAGAAGAAGACGGTGGAGGAGGAAGACCACAGAGGTAAGAAAGGAAGAAAGATCCAACAAACACACAACGGTTAGGCGAGGCCACTATTTGAGACCGGCGTTTTGTTTTACGTTAGTGACGTTTGTGACGTGTTTTCCATACTTTTGTTGTTTGTTTTGTTTCTTTACGTTTACGTACTTATTTTAAGCCCAACCGTGATGATTTTCCTTAATCTAACTGGTTTTCTAAGTGGTTTTGTTGCCTAAACCTAACTGCGAATGTTATCGTAGTTTTGTTGCGTGGCGTTCAAATGACGTGAAAAGGCTGAAATGCTTTCTCATGACAAGCGTAATGTCCATTTAATATTAAAAAAGTGACATTTGTGACGTGTTTTCTGTACTTATGTTACATTGGTTCCATACGTTTGCGTATGTATTTTAAGCCCAACCATGATGTTTTTCCTAAACCTAACTAAGTGGTTTTGTTGCCTCAACCTAACATAGTTTTGTTGTGTGGTGTTCAAATGACATGTGAAAAGGCTAAAATAGGTCCTCATGACACGCGGAATATCTGCTATTTATACGCCTTCCCGTGAGTCCGGGTTTCATTATTATACCACATAACTTTATTATCGGGTTGCTTGATCTACTACGTCACCTGCTGCAGATGATCGTTACAAACGTATTTGTGATACTTCAAAGAACAAACGTAATTCACGACAAAATACGTTTCCCTCCAAACGTAACTGAGAATGAGAAGTTTAGTTGAATGGGAACGTCATTAACCACGACGACTCACACACAGACTCTCACAGTGAAAACAAGACCAGCGTCGCTGTCGCGGCTATCAATAATAATAATAATAATAATAATAATAATAATTATTATAATAAATGGATGTTTCCTGTTTGTCTTCTAGGCGGAGCAGAAGTCTGGATGGAGATCGACCGATCAGACAGCGCGGCAGGAGGTGAGCGGCGTCACTAACAACTTAGTTTACATTTATCTTTAAGTTTTAAGAGAAACAAAACAGCGTTTTTGGACAAATGTGAAAGTAGAATTGTAAACTTTTGGAAAGAAATATTGTAAAATAGATAAAATGTAGTCGATAATCGGTTAAATTTAATGGTTCAAATTGTATTCTAATAAAGTTTAAGTCAAGACATTTCACAGGTTTGAATGTCGTTAAGAGTTTCGAAAGTTTAAGTTTAGTTTTGGAAAGATTTGAGAACTTGATTTTTTAAGTTTCTGTAAAATTTGATCACCAGATCTCGTTCCCGTGGCAACACAAGCAGCGGCAGCGAATCACAGAAGACGGCGAGTAACGGCGAGCAACGCAGACGAAGAAAAAAGAGCCGGTATTAAAACTCTCTATATCTCTTTTAATGTCTCTCGACCTTTTCTGTCTGCAGTCGTCCCTTCAGTCTCTCTCTAATCTACTTCCTGTTTCCACCTAGCGATCGCCATGGTAACCGGAGACCTGATTCCAGATCGTAAGTAAACAAACAGAACGCTAACGCTAAAGCTAAAGCTACTGCTACTTGTGAAGCGTTTTAGGCTAAAGCTATGATTTGGTGAAGTGGACCACCAATGCTAATGCTAATGCTAATGCTAACAGTTTTACCACATGGCACATCAGTGCTAATGCTAACAGATGCTACACGTCCGTCGTCATTTGCGGCTAATGCTCGTTAATCTGTTTATAGACGGAGTCCCGACGCCCTGACGTGGAAACACATCCAGTACGTGTGTGTGTGTGTGTACAAATATCACAACTACAAGTATTTGTATTTGTATTAATATATCCTGTGTGTTTGTATCCAGGAAGCAGCTGATGGAGCCCGATGGTTTGACTGACAGACAAACGGAGGAAATACCTTATAAGGAAGTGAGGTAAGAAAGGAGGAAGCGAAAGAAGGAAGGAAGGAGGAAGGGAACAAAGGAATTAAGGAAACGTGTTTGTGCCCTACAGGGTGTCGGGGGAGCCAATCAGAGCGCGTCGTTCTCCGAGGGGGCGGCGACATCGCCGGTGGGCGTCGGCTTCAGACCTCCAGTAGGTGTCAATCAAATGTTTCAGTCTGTGATGTCATCAGTGAATTACCTGTCCTCTGTCCTCAGTCCTCAGGTGAGCTACTCTTTGTCTCTTTCAGCTCAAAGATGGACCAGCTGGTTCCTCCTCTTCCTGTTACCAAGGCAACCAACACTTCCGTTCGATTACCCACAAGTCCCTGAGGCAGCCGTCGACTCATTCTTTACCCACATTGCTACCACAGACTGGATATATATATATGTATATATATATATATATACATATATATATATACATATTATGATTGTGAATTAATCATTTTAAATATTTTGACGCGTCCAAAAATGAATATTTTGTTTATCTCTGTGGAAGATATCTGATGATCGAGTGGCTCAATGTTATTCATGTTATCATTAGTACCTTTAAGTACAGTACTTGAGTAAGTGTACTTAGTTACTTCTCACCTCTGATATAAAGGAGAGTAAATCTGGATTTGAATATTTGTGTTTTTATGTGTAAATGAAGCGACCGCTCCTCGTGGCTGCTGGATGTTGTTCCAGGATGCAGCAGCAGAGGACGCTGTTGTCTGTTGTCTGTTGTCTGTTGTCTGTTGTCTCAGTGACTACTCCCATCATGAACATGTTTACTACACTTACAGGCAGAAGAGCTTTAATTAAAGTAATAATCCTGAAGATGTTCATTTCAATAAATAGATAATTCCACTAATTTCTTTAACGCATTAATGCAACTTGTGATTTTTAGTTTGTAGCGTCTCGGTTTTAAAGCTGTTCGTATCATATGAAACTAGAAAACCTGATGAATCCATCGGTACCAACCTGCGAGGAAGAACTGTCATGTCCATTTTCAAAGGGGTCCCTTGACCTCTGACCTCCAGATATGTGAATGTGTGAGGGGGTTTTGTCTGAAAAAATGTCCAAAAACTCTCCAAAAAAAATTCTATAAAAAATGTCCAAAAAATCTGAAAAATGTTCGAAAAAAATTCTGAAAAATATCCCCAAAAAATATCAGAAAAAAAGTCAGAAATATGTCCCAAAATTTTTTAAAAATGTTTAAAACAAAAAAGGTCTGAAAATCTTCCGAAAAAATGTCCAAAAAAGTCCTAAAAATGCCAGAAAGAAGTCTGAAAATGTCTGAAAAAAAGTCAGAAAATTGTCCAAAAAATATCAGGAAAGAAAGGCAGAAGAAAAGTCTGATGGTAAAATGTAAACTATAAAACCTGATGAATCCATCGGTACCAACCATGTCAGACTAGCTGGTCATGAAGGAGGTTAAATAACGCTCCAAACTGACACTAAATGCTGGAGAGGAAAAACTGTCATGTCCATTTTCAAAGGGGTCCCTTGACCTCTGACCTCCAGATATGTGAATGTAAATTGATTGACAGCCCTAGTTTTAAACTGTGAAATGTTGTACAGTTGTGACATCACAAAGTCACAGAAATCCTGACGGCTTGTTTCAAAGGCACAGCTTCTGAATACAGGCTGTATGTGATGGATTGAGCACTTAAACCTGCTTTATAATATAAAATACATACAAATCTCACTTTTTACTATATCTGACCTTTAAGTAAAAGTAGTAATAAGTACTCTGCTACAAATAAACGTAGTAATACCACCGTGTAAAAGTACTCTGCTACAAGTAAAAGTCCTGCATTTAACATCGGACGTGAAAAACAGCTCACAAATATAAAGTTTCCTCTCCTAAAGCAGCAGCTCGCTGTAGTTTCTATCAAACAAACAGGAGGTAATAGTGACAGTTGGGGACTATTTTCAGCGGCGGATGAATCCCTGTGTGGCGTTCTAGTGAGTGATTAGTGTCAGCAGGACGCAGGATGATATAAACTACTAACTAGATATCAGGATACTAGTTCCTGCTTTGAGAAACGTCAGCAGACCTTTACGTGCCTCCGCTCCGTGGTGTTGATAGAAAACAGCGTGACGGGCTTCAGGCCAAACCTCCAGATCCGACCCCCCCGACCCCTCCGACCCCGCGGCGTCCTGTCTGCACGCCGCCGCGGCTCCAGTTTACGTCTGTGGTTTATTTCTGTACACACACGTTGAGGCTGCAGTGTAAACAGACCTGAGATCGTTGCTGTGCTTCTGATCCACGGTGTGGTGGAGTGTTTACCGGAGAGGAACCAGGCGGTGGGTGGAGCGGCCTGATTGGTGGTTTTATTGGGAGGCAACTGGTCCGAGTATAGTCCCTCATCTGGAGCTGGATCACATCAGTTCCTTAAAGCTGAACTAATCAGCCACACAACGCTGCTAAAACAATAGACAATAGACCTTAAAATAGACTCTGTTAGTAAATCACAGTTACGTTTTTACGTTAATGACGTTTGTCTCGTGTTTTCCGTACTAATGTTACGGTGTTTTACTTAGTTTATGTACTTATTTTAAGCCCAACCATGATGTTTTCCCTTAACTCTACAAAGGGGAGTTCTTGCCTAAACCAAAGTCTATGTCTTTGTTACTTATCAGAGATACCCTTAACAAAATCATAATTAAGTGTACTTGGCTTCTACCGACAAGTATACAGAAAAGTCCAAGTATACGTGGCTTATACCGACAAGTATACAGAAAGGTCTAAGTGTACTTGGCTTATACCGACAAGTATACAGAAAAGTCTAAGTATACTTGGCTTATACCGATAAGTATACAGAAAGGTCTAAGTATACTTGGATTCTACTGACAAGTATACAGAAAAGTCCAAGTATACTTGGATTCTACTGACAAGTATACAGAAAAGTCTAAGTGTACTTGGCTTATACCGACAAGTATACAGAAAGGTCTAAGTATACTTGGCTTCTACCGACAAGTATACAGAAAAGTCTAAGTGTACTTGGCTTATACTGACAAGTATACAGAAAGGTCTAAGTATACTTGGATTCTACTGACAAGTATACAGAAAAGTCTAAGTATACTTGGCTTCTACTGACAAGTATACAGAAAAGTCCAAGTGTACTTGGCTTATACCGACAAGTATACAGAAAAGTCTAAGTGTACTTGGCTTATACTGACAAGTATACAGAAAAGTCCAAGTATACTTGGCTTCTACTGACAAGTATACAGAAAAGTCTAAGTGTACTTGGCAATTATACAGAAAAGTCCAAGTATACTTGGCTTATGCTGAAAAGTTTACGGAAAAGTATAAGTATATTTGGCTAAGTACTATAAGTTCACTTATAGCAAACTTACAAGTATACTTGCAGTAAAAACTATTAAACTAGTAGTTTATGTAGAGTATACTTTAAAGTGTACTTTCATAAACTAAAAAGTGGGCTACAAGTATATAACTAACAGGATACCTATGAGTTCACTTTTTAGTATAGTTCATAGTATAGTTGCAGTACAAAATACCACTTGGATGTAAACCAGTTGTGTACTCAAAGTTTGGAGTTGGTGGAGACCAAAAACGGAGCTAAAAGAGAGAGAATATTGGACTTATATTCAAACACAAAGACTCCTGATGAACCATCATGTTGCTCTGAAACTGCTGGATGTGGAAATAAGCAACTGTTTGCCAACAAGTTCAACATATCAACTTTGTAAAGGTTTATATATGTTAATGTGTTCACTTCTACTGGAAACAAGTGCACATAAAATCAGTTATTGCAGGTTTAAAGACACATTATGTTTGGGTATCATGTCATGGTTTTTTAGTTTAACCAGAATCAGCTGTGTGGTGACCTGGCTGGTATAAAACCAAACCCAACACTCCTCCGTGCTTCACTCACTGAGTGTTAGAGGAAACAGGTGGGTGGATTTCTGAACCCAGCAGTGTTGCTTCACTTCATGTTTGGTCCGACTGTTCCGGGTTCTTGGCTCATCAGAGAGGAATAACATGCATGACTGTGGGCTGGAAGTGTTTATGTTGAAGTGGCTGGTCTGTGCACACCTTCCAGGGCTGAGTGGGCTCATTACAGACGCTGTGGTGGCTGCAGACGGATGTTTATACTGTGGGAATGTAGAGGGTCTTTCTATAGGACGATTCAAACCAGCAGAATACACAACAACCTGGGTCAAACACGTTCAACAACAACAACGTTTAACAACAACCGTTTAACAACAACCACGGTCCAAACGGTTCAACAACAAACGTTCAACAACCAACGTTTAACAACAAGCGTTCAACAACAACCGTTTAACAACAACCAGGGTCCAAAAGGTTCAACAACAACGTTTAACAACCAACGTTTAACAACAACCAGGGTCCAAACGGTTCAACAACAACGATTAACAACAAACGTCTAACAACAACCGTTCAACAACAACCAGGGTCCAAAAGGTTCGACAAGAAACGTTCAACAACAAGCGTTCAACAACAATCGTTTAACAACAACCGTTCAACAACAACAACCGTTTAACAACAACCAGGGTCCAAACGGTTCAACAACAACGATTAACAACAAACATTCAACAACAACCAGGGTCCAAAAGGTTCGACAAGAAACGTTCAACAACAAACGTTCAACAACAACCAGGGTCCAAAAGGTTCGACAAGAAACGTTCAACAACAAACGTTCAACAACAACGTTTAACAACAACCAGGGTCCAAAAGGTTCAACAACAAACGTTTAACAACAAACGTTCAACAACAACCAGGGTCCAAAAGGTTCGACAAGAAACATTCAACAACAAACGTTCAACAACAACCAGGGTCCAAAAAGTTCTACAAGAAACGTTCAACAACAAACGTTCAACAACAACGTTTAACAACAACCAGGGTCCAAAAGGTTCAATAACAAACGTTCAACAACAAACATTCAACAACAAACGTTGAACAACAAATGTTCAACAACAAACGTTGAACAACAAACGTTGAACAACAAACGTTGAACAACAAACGTTCAACAACAAACGTTCAACAACAAATGTTGAACGTCGTAAGTAACTAAGTAGTTTAACAACAAACGTTCAACAACAAACGTTCAACAACAAACGTTCAACAACAATGTTTAACAACAACGTTTAACAACAACCAGGGTCAGCGTCGTAAGTAACTAAGTAGTTTAGTTGCCCAAACTTAACTAAGTAGTTTTGTTGCCTAAACTTAACTAAGTAGTTTTGTTGTCTAAACTTAACTAAGTAGTTTAGTTGCCTAAACCTAACTAAGTAGTTGTATTGCCTAAACCTAACTAAGTAGTTTTATTGTCTAAACCTAACTAAGTAGTTTTGTTGCCTAAACCTAACTAAGTAGTTTTATTGTCTAAACCTAACTAAGTAGTTTAGTTGCCTAAACCTAACTAAGTAGTTTTGTTGCCTAAACTTAACTAAGTAGTTTTGTTGTCTAAACTTAACTAAGTAGTTTTGTTGTCTAAACCTAACTAAGTAGTTTAGTTGCTTAAACTTAACTAAGTAGTTTTGTTGCCTAAACCTAACTAAGTAGTTTTGTTGTCTAAACCTAACTAAGTAGTTTTGTTGTCTAAACTTAACTAAGTAGTTTTGTGAGTTTAGATTGAAGTGAACTCTGGTTTAGGTGCTTCGTCTCTCCCACGCTGTGAACACTAATTGAGTTAAAACCAGCTAACGAGGCGTTTTCAACTTAATGTCAGCTGTTTGAATCCAACCTGTCTGTCTTGGCGTTGTCATGGCAGCAGCCCACTCAGATATGAGCTCATATGAATACATGTTTTCCATTGACATCACTGGAACCATCGGCTCTAATACGGCCTACGGTCCGTTATATTAATATGAACAGCTGGTGGAAACTAAACAGCTGGTTTTATATAAATAACAAGACTAAAGGCCCGTTAGAGTAACTCTCCACAACAAGAGACATTCAACATCAAATGTCAGTAGACTTGTCTCAGAGTGGGAGTGGGGGGGTACCTGTCCACCAGATGACCTCAGACTTGTCCACCTGACTCAGTCACCTGACTCCCACACGGCCACTCCCTCCTGTTCACCTGCTCACCTGTTCACCTGCTCACCTGTTCCTCATTGCCCTCATCAGTCTGGCAGGATTCTCTCTTCACCAGATGTTTAGTTAGCAGCCGTCTAACTTTCCAGTCTTTGTTTCTACCAGGAAGGTCAGAAGAGATGACATCAGTATGAGTGAGTAACATCAGGCGTTAATATCATTTCTTAAACGTGATAAATAAAGTGTTTGCTCTGCAGAGAGTACATCTCTAGCGTTACATATATTCTTTATACTTTAAACGGTAAACATCTGTACATCCCGTCCTCGTTGTTTTAAACACTTTTCACTCTTTTCACTTTAATAACTCATATTTTTACTCTTCTTTTGTCAATGTTTATATTTTATATTTATTCTTGACTTCTCAGATCTGTCAGACGATCTGTCAGAACGAGGCAGAACGTGACTAAGAGCTATCCTCTTGTGGACAGGCGGGTCTATTACACGTTTTGGCGTGATATCAGGTTACCCAGCATGCTCTCTGCTCCGCCCTGAACAACCGTTGAAGACACTTAAAGAGAAATATTAAATTTTAATAACAGATGGAGCTTTATTTATTCTGCACGTTGACTTTGTGTGTGAGTGTTTTACAGCTAGAGTGTGTGTGTGTGTGTGTGTGTGTGTGTGTGTTGTGTGTGTATTATGGGATGTGGCTTTCTGAGCTCAGCGAGGGAACATTTTCTTCAGGCCAAATAAAGCTGCCCATGTAAACTCCACATTCCTGAGCCTGTGGTGTGTCAGACTCTCTCTCTTTGTGGAGGGAGGAGGAAGATCTGCTCCGGACTCACATTGACTCTCACACACTTTCTGCTCTCTAACGTGCACTAAACGTGCACTATAGTGCACGTCAGAGAACTGATTTCATAT